>JAMYXO010004293.1:0-17759 GCA_033310375.1 Conus canariensis | reverse complement strand
GGAAGCACCCGCTTTGGGAAAAAATTTTTTATTGAGGTGGAGGAAACAAAAGCATGTCCCCTTAGCCGTAGGAGAAAACGGACGACTTTGGACGCTTTCCCCCCCAAATTTTTGAGCGTGTAGCCCATTTGTCAAGTGGAGAAAGCCCCTCGGGCCCCCAACCTTGATGTTTTGGGGGGGAAGGAAAAGGGGCTAGAGAAGCGGTGTTTGGGGTTTTAAGGGGTGATTTGGGGGGGACTATACAGAAAAAGGGGGCCCCCCCTTTTTCCCCCCCCTTTTGGCTAGAGGGCCCCCTCCGAAAAAAGTTAAAGGGGCTCAAGGGGGCCTGGAGCTTTTGGCCAGATGCGGGGGGTTTTTAAGGGGGTTTTTCCCCTGGGGCCCAGCAGCGGGAAAGGGATGGGTGTGGCAGGGCCCGAAAAGGATCTGCGGGTTCCCCAAAGAACAGTTTTATAAGCTTTTGTCTCCGAGTTCACAATTGAGGTGCGGAAAAAATCCCGAAAATGTGGAAAAAATTGAAACAGAAGCTACTGTTTTGGCAGAGGCCAAAAAAGGGGGAGGAAGGGGGGGCAAGACCGAAAGTTAACCCCCCAAAACCCGGGTAATACCCGTGAAACGCAGGGAGCCACCCCCGGGAGGTCCCAACAAAGTGATTGCACACAGAAAGTGAACGGAGATCAAAGGGGCCCTAGATGGGGAACCTTAGTCTGTTTCAACTGCAAAAGCCCAGGCCACATCCTGGGGAAAAGCCCGAGCCCCATTTTTTTGGAGCGTTCATTTTTGTGACCAGCCCAAAGGGTCGGTGGTCCTACGTTGTTTTCCCCCCAAAACGCTGGCAGCGGAAACGAGCCTGCGTGATCGTAGAATTTTAAAGGGTCTCCGGCCAAGGTTTCGGGACATGGTGCCGGCCCCACACCGTAGTGGCCAAGGGGTTTTAGTACCGGCAGATCTTTTCACAGGAAGCCCAGTCCCATTTGTTTGGGGTTTAATCCAGATGTTTTCTGTGTTCCCCGTGGCGGTAGAGAGTTAAAATCCCCCTTCATCGGGGGAATTTTTGGGGGTTTTTGGGGCATGAATAGCCCCGTGCAAAAGTCCGATCGGAACTTGCAAAGAAGTAGGGGACCCCGGGTTTTGGGCACGTGTCCCCGATTCCAGACCGGGTTGGTGGGGGCCCCGGGAAAACACGCGCGCAAAAGCCGGGGGGAGAAAAAACCCCGTCCCAAACTGCCGTCGAGGAATGCTTTTTAAAACACCTCTCCCCCGCAGTTAATTCAGATGCAGGACCGGGAAAAAAAATTGGGGGAAGGCTGGGGAGTGCGAGTGAAACAGGGACGCATTTTAACACTAATTTTGGACGAGTCGAGTACGCCGAAATTGGTTACGGGGCGGGGGGTTTTTAGGGTCCCAAGGCGTAGGGGAGTCAGATTGCGTCCCAGCGGGAATACGGACCACGGTGATAAAGGGCGGGGGCCAAACGACGTACCCATTTTGGTACTTAGGCCCCCCCAAACCCCCAAAGGGGCGAGTTGGTCCCTTTTTTTTTGGCAGGCATGCATCTGAATTCGCGGTACTGCCAGTCTGCTTCCAGTGTCGGGTTTTTACTGTGGACAAGGGAAGAGTGTCAAGAGTTCCCCTTTTTAAGGATCCATGATTTTTGGGGGGCCCCCATCAGATACTGAGGGTTTCTGGGTTGAAAACCGAAAGGCAAGAGCTCCGCCCAGCGGCAGAGACGTCGTTAAATTTTAAAGGAAAAAAGGGAGTGAGACGTGTGAGTTGGCAAAGAAGAATTGGCAACAGCGTTACTCAAGCGACTTTTCTTTTTGGGGGAAAAAACCCCCCAAATAGCTGTAGGGGCTAGAGTACTTGCGGGAGGGTTTACAAGGTGGGCACTGCAGCTGCAGCCATTCCAGTTTACGGTGCAGGCAGTGTTGGAAAGGACAATGTGGCGGCAGACCCTTTTTTAGTCGTTTTCCGAGGAAAAAAATAGAAAGAGAAAGAGAGAGAGGGGGAGAGGGGAAAAGGGGCGAGAAAAGAGAGAGAGAGAGAGAAGGAAACCTGGGGGTTTTCCTTAACCTGTTCGTAGAGGTTGACCCTTTTTTCGGGAAATATCATGTGTTGTTATTTTTTTGGGAGAAATGGCCCTAGCAAAGTGTTACTGAGGGTGTGGTATTTGTAGCACGTGTTACACAGCGTTGTGCGTAAAAAGAGCCCCCCAGTTATGGAATTTATATGTAGTGCGTATTTAAAAGGCTGCCCATAAGTGCCTCATTAAGGTTTTGTGGCAGCGTTTAGACCAAAGGGAAAAATGTAACTGTGATTTTTGATGTTTTTTAAAAAATTTTATGCTTTTGGGATGGAAGTTTTGGTGTTTAAAAAAAAGTAACAGTAGGGGGCAGAATGAGTGATGGGGAAAATTTGGGTTTTTTTGGGGGGGGTGTGGCCAAAACCCCGATGGGGAGAAAAGTTTGGGTTTTTTTTAAAACCGTAGTTAAAACTTAGGCAAAGGGGGGGGGCCCCCGATCGGGGGTACAAAAAAAGGTTTTCCATGGGGTTTTAAAAGTAGTGGTGGTTTAAGTAGAGGGGGGGGTGCGGCGGCGCGCGCGCGCGCGCGGCGTGTGTGTGTGTGTGGTTGGGGTTGTGTTTTTTGTGTGTGTGTGTTTTTGTGTGTGTGTGTGTGTGTGTGGGGCTGCGGGTCGCGATTTTGGGGGGGGGTTTTTGGGGGTTTAGTTAGCTAGAGTTAGGTTAAGTTCCGGGGGGTTTAAAAGGTAAAAAGTTTGGTAGAGGGGCGGGGGAAAAATTGGGACTTAAAATATTCTTTCTTCCGTCTTACTTATTGAAGGAAAAAAAGGGAAAGGGGGGGGGGTTTTTGGTTTCATTCCCGATTTTTACCATTTTGTTATTTTGGGTTTCTTTGGGGAAAAAAGGGCGGGGCAAATCGGTTGTTGTTTTTGTTGTCAATTGTGAGTTTTTGGGGGTTTTAAATTTTTGCGTGTTGTTGCACGAGCAAAAAATGGGTCCGTTGGTCAGGGGGTTTTTCAGCTCTGCGGAGGGATACATGCCTCCCAATCTTTGTTTTGTGGGGGTGGTGGATTTCCCTTTTTTTTCCGACCAGGGCGGAAGGTTGGGGTAGCTTCACTTCCCCCCCCCGGGTGTTGTCGGGTGGAGTCCCCCTTTTGGAGGTGCGGCGGCAGCCCCGGGTTTGTTTTGAAAGTGCCCTTGGGAGTCATATAGTTAGTGCCAGGCCCTGGGGGGGGTTTTTGGGGTTCCCCTTTTGGGCCTGTCTGAGTGGGTGTCGCCCGTTGGCGCCACTGTAAAGCCAGTTGCAGAACTGGGGGGGTTTTGATCGTGGGTATGCCCAGGTTGGTGATCTGTTAGTTGATTTTTGTGTTCGTCGTGTTGTCTTTATTATGGCGATTTTGTACGTTTTGTCTAGTTGGGATTAGTTTTTATGGTTTCTTGGTTTAGGGTTGTTGGTATGATGGGTCTTGGGTTTTTCCGTGATTAATTTGTTGCCCCCCCCGGTTGTGTTTTTCCCCTTTTTTCGGTATATTTTTTAGTAGGTGAAATTTAGGGGTTCTGAGTTCGATTTTTGTACATTTTGGCTAGAAAATTTGGGGGTTTAAATTTTAATGCGTTGAGGGGTGATTTTGATTTTGGTTGTGGTTAGTTCTTTTTTAATGTCAGGGGTTTCAATAAAAGGTGTACGGGTTGCATTTTGGTTGAGGATCAAAATATGAGTCAGGTGAGAGTGTTTTGGTGAATCTAGAGGGGTTTTTGATGATGGTGCTCAATTTCATCAAATAGTAATATTTTTCGAAAAAATTTGGGATTAACGATTTCAGAGTTGACTGCACACTTTGGGAAAGGGGGTTTTAAACTTGAAAAAGGGGCCAAGGCCAATTTGTTGTCGGGGGGTTTTTATACTGGGGTACGGGTCGAAACCCCTTTCAACTTATATTGGTGTCTTTTCACTTTCTTTTACGAGTGGGGGTTCCGACGGGGGGTGTCTTTGCGCGTGCGGACTGTATCGGGGACGAAACGCTTTTGGTACAGGACAGTGAGTCCATAGGTTTAGAAGTTTTTTTTAAAAGCAAATGAGTCGTCCACATGCAGGGATTTTTGTGTTTTGACAAAAGGGGGGTTTTGGGAGAAAGATTTTTTGGTTGGGGGGGAGAAGTCCCATTTGAATTTTAGTAAGCAGGGGAAAAGGGGGAAAGGTAAAGTTTAAGGCGATATTTAAAGCAGTTGATAAGAAAAAAAAACGGATGTTTTTTTTTTTCAGATGTATTTTTGTATAAAGGGTGTGGGTGTTGGCATAACAAGGATTAACCGGGGGGTTTTATCGGGAAAAAGAAGGGATTTGAAGTGAGGTGTGGATGGAAATTTTGGCAAAAAAAATCATGTTGGTTTTGATATATGATTATAATTGGGGGCAGTGAAAAAAGGGTAAAAAGTAAAAAAATTTTGGCTGCGGGGCCCAAATTTCCCTTTTGTGAACAGCTGGAAAATGTGAACCGCAAAAATTATAAGTTTTTTTTTTTTTTTGTTTTTTTTTCTGGGAGATGTGTATTAACTGGTTATTGTGTGGAGACTTTTTTTTGTAAAAATTGGGGTTTTTTCCTAGATTATTTAAATAGGCTAAGGGGGCCATGGAGTCCGTGTTGGATCGCTTAGGGGGGGTTTTTTTCCCAAATTGGGTTTTGATTCATAATTTCATAAAGTAATAGCGTGGATGGGCTCAGGGAGAAAATTGTTTTTACCGTGTTGTAAGGGGGTTTGGGAGGAGTTTTGGTTTTGATAACCCAAAGCGAGTGACGGGTTTTGGGGGGGGGTTTCGAAAAAATTTTTGGGGTCACCCCTCATGCCGGTGGGAATTAGGCAAAGGGGGGATGGAGGAAATTTTAAAAAACTTTACCAAGTAGCCTATGTGCCTTGATGACCGGGTAGTAGCAACATTTTCAGTAGGGGGGCCACATTGTGTCCCAGGTACCGTTCCTCCTAAGGGGTGGGGCCAACCACCTCAGTCTACTGCCGCGTGCCGGCATTGAGCGGCGCTTTCCGTCCTGTTGTTTTTTCCCCGGGGGGGGAGGAAAAAAACCCTTGGCCGTTGCCTTCTGTGGGGGGAGCCCCTTTTCCCCGGAAACCCCGGGGGCCCTTTCCGGGGGAGTTCTCCGGGGCTGGGGTTTTCCCCTCCCGTTCAGGGGTCTTGTGAGAGGGCGTTTCACCAGGCCTTTCTCACCCTTGGGGGTGGCGGGGGCCCCTTTTTAGGAGGGAAAGGGGTTTCCCAAAGAGCCCCGGACCCGTCGAGAGGGGGTCTTTGGGTTTGTTGGGTGGGCGTGCCCATCGCAGGGAGGAAATCAACTGCGGGGGAAACCACGGTCCGCCCCGGGGGGCAGAGTCTTCGGGGAGGGTGTCGGTCCGCGGAGGGGGCCCGGGGCAGCGCCGGGGTGCAGAGTCTTTTCCCGGGGGGGTGTCAGCCCGTGAGGGGGGCCCCCTACAGCGCCGAGGACGGAGCTTTTTTGGGGGCCCGGGGTGGGTTGTCCCCTTTTTTGTGATAGGGGGGGGTGTAGCGTTAGGCTAGGGGTTGGGGTGTTAGTAACGCCCCTTTTAAAGGGCGTAGTTTGGGCCCGGGACAGTGGGAGGGTACTTGTCGTTGGGCCCCCCCCTTTGGGACCAGCGACCAGTTTGGTAGTGGGCCCCCGGGGGGAAAAGGGGAAGGGGGGTCCTGGGGGGGGGGTGTGGGGGTGGGATCGTTAAGGATTAGATCCCTTTGGTAAAATCTTGTCCCAGTAGTTAGTCACCACGTGTGCGGGCTATCGCTTTTGTCCCCAGGTCCCCAGTGATATACTGTAACTGGGGGTTTTAGGTTTGGTTAGGGCTTCCAGGTCTTTTCGTAGAGTAGGGTGAGGGCCCCCCGGGGGAAATTTGGGATACTTGTGTGCGTTTTGGTGTGCGTGAGTGGTTAGCGCCTGGGTGTGTGTGAAATAAAGAAGCGTGCGTGATTGTAAAACTGTGTTAGTTGCTGTGTTGTCTGACCTAGGTGTGTGTTAGGCGTGGCGTAAGGGTGTAGGGCCGTCCAGGCTTAGCGAACCGTGACTGAAAAGCATTCAAGAGGCGTAAGTGGTCTCTTAATAAAGTTTTCCAATATCAATTTGCGACATGAATCACAATGGATATCACCATTCTAGGAGCTATGGCCTTTATGAATAAAAACATTTTTGATCTCTCTCTCTCTCTCTCATCTCTCTCTCTCTTCTCTCTCTCTCTGCGTGTGCTTGTGCTTGGTGAGGGGGTGAGGGGGAGGGGGGTTGGGGGGGTGTGGGGGAGGGGGGTTGGGGGGGTATGGGGGGGAGGGGGGGTTTGCGGGGTTTTGGGGGGAGGGGAAGGGGGTGTTAGCAACAAGGAGACGGTACTCAATGTGGGGGTGGAAGGAGGATGAAAAACGTGGAGGGTAGTGATGGAAAGGAGAAGGGTGGGGGCGAGTGTGTGTGTGTTGTGTGTGTGTGGTGTGTGTGTGGTGTGTGTGTGTGTGTTTTATTCTTGTTGTTCTTGTTTTTTTTTTGTTGTTGTCTTAAATTTAACGTTTTCCATATTGAGTGATATTAGATGTGTGTGTGTGTGTGTGTGGTGGTGGGTGTTGTGTAAGTGTGTTTGTGTAATTTTTGGGGGTGTGTGTGTTGTGTGTGTGTGTTTTGTGTGTGTGTTGTGCTTTTTTCCCAGAGAGTTTTTTTCATTTTCTACTTTCAAGCCCCAATAATCGAAAGTCTTTGATTTTAAAAAATGAATCGAGTCAAAAAAAAAAATACTTATGGGGTGAAGAAATCAGAAAAGAAAAAGTAAAGTAAAAAGGGGGGTTTCAAAAATTTTAAGGGTTTGAAAAAAAAAAACCAGGTGTTGATAGGGGAACGGGAAAGGGGGAAAGCCCGTAAAAAAAAAAACCGGGGTTTTGTTTTGGGAGAGGGGGAGGGGGGGTTTGATGGGGGTAAAAAAAACCCAGAATGGGGGATTTTTGGGGGGCCGACAAAAACTGACCGAAAAAAACGAAAAAAAAGGGGAAAAGGGGAGAGTGGGTTAAGAAAAAGGGGGGGGTTTGGGTTAAACAAAGGGGGGGGGTTAAGCAAAGGGGGGTGGGTTAGGACAAAGGAGGGGTTAAGACAAAGGGGGGGGGGTTAAAAGGACAAAGGGGGGTGGGTTAAGAAAAAGGGGAAGTGGGTAAAAAAAAAGGGGGGGGTTAAACAAAGGAGAGTGGGCTTAAAAAAGGGGAGGGGGGGGAAAAAGGGGAAAAAAGGAGGGTGGGTTAATACAAAGGCGAGGGTTTTTTAAAAACAAAGGGGGGTGGTTTTCAAAAGGAGGGTGTTAAGAAAAAAAAGGGGGTGGTTAAACAAAGGAGAGTGGGTTAAGACAAAGGGGGAGGGGGTTTTAAGACAAAAGGGAGGGTTTTTTAAAAAAAAGGAGGGGGGGGTTAAAAAAGGAGATGGGGGTTTAAAAGGGACAAGGGAGGGTTTTTTAAAAGACAAAGATGGGGGGTTTTTAAGAAAAGGAGGGGGGGTTTTAAAAAAAGGGGGGGGTTTAAAGCAAAGGGGGGGGTGGGGGGACAAAGGAGGGGGGTCAAGACAAAGGGGGGTGGGTTAACACAAAGGAGGGGGGGTTTAAAAGCCCAAAGGGATGTGAAAAAGACAAAGGAGAGTGGGTTAAGACAAAGGAGAGTGTGTTAAACAAAGGAGGGGGGTTAGAACAAAGGAGGGGGGGTTAAGAAAAAGGGGGGTGAGTTAAAACAAAGGGGGGGGGTTTAAGAAAAAGGAGAGGGATTCAAAAAGGGGGAGAGGGGGTTTTAACAAAAAGGAGAGGGGTTTTAACACAAAGGGAGGGGGGTTAAACAAAGGAAGGGGGGTTAAGACAAAGGAGAGGGGGTTTTAAGACATGGGGAGTGGGTAAGACATAGGGGGGGGGTTTTAAAGACAAAGGAGGGGGGGATAAAGAAAAAGGGAAAGGGGGTTTTAAAGAAAAAGGGGGGTAGGATAAAAAAAGGGAGAGTGGGGTAAAACAAGGAAAGGGAGCCCGGAACAGGGGAGAGGATACAAAGCCAGGGAAGGGGAGATAAAAAAACGAGGGAGAGTGAAACAGGGAAAAAACCCGGGGGAAAAAGAACGAAGGAAAAAAAAAAAAAACAAAAATCAAACTATGAAAAGACAAAGCAACACGAACAAGACAAAAAAAAAAAAAAGAAAAAAAAAGAGAAAAAAGTGAGACCAAGCGTAAAGAACAACATGAAAAAAAGCAAGGAAAAAAAAAAACAACGGGGGAAAATCGAAATTGAGACAAACAAAAAAAACGGGAAAAAAGAGGGGAAAAAAAAAAGGGGAAAAAAAAAAACGAGACAAAAAATTCGGTAGGGTGAGTCAAAAAAGGCAAAGTCAACAAAAAAAGGCAAAATAGGCCTGGACAGGGGCATTGGGGGAAACAGGTGTTTGACAAAAGGGCCAAAACCCCAAAAGCGAAAAATCAAGGGAAAAAGGGTATGAGAAGCAGAAAAAAAAGAAGACCCAAAACCCTCACATAAACCCCAAAACTGAAGAAAAAAAAGACAGTGCCGCATAACAAAATTTTACCCCAAACCCTTTACCAAACCCAACCCCCCCTTCCCCCTAAAACCCCCCCCCCCCCCCCCCCCTCCCCCCAATTTTCCCCCCTGCTCTCGCACCCCCTTTATGGGGGCGTGCTTGCGGGAGTGGCTGTTTATTTTATACGCCAACCCGCAACAAATCCCCCAGCTGATTAGAATGTCCCGTCCCCCCCACACTTTTGGTGAAAAAGGGGATAGCTTTTCTTTTAACCCCCCCCCCCTCCTGCACCCCCAACACACAAATAATATGTACACATTCCCTCTCTTCCTATTCATCCATCCAGAAGTCCCCGTTGCCCCCTCCCTAAGGTCCCTCTTTTTTCTTCCCTTGCGTTCCCTTCGTATCACCCTTCCATTGACTCTCCTGTTTCTCCTTTGTCTGTCTGTGAGTCACATGGCTGTCTCTGTGAAACACTGGCTGTCTGTGGAACATCATGGCTGTATTGTGGACACATTGCTGTGATCACACGGCCGTCTGTGGTCACATGGATGTCTGTGGTCACCGAGGATGTGACCAAATTATTGTCTGTGGTCACATGGCTGTATGTTGTCACATGGCTGTCTGTTGGGTCACATGGCTGTCCAATCAGGGTAGTAACAGCTCTCCTGTTCTCCTTTGTCGTCTGTGGGGGAGGGGGGGGCTCTCATGGGCTGTATGTGGTCACAGGGCTGTCTGTGGTCGCATGTGTGGTCGCATGGCATGGCTGTGGTCAATGGGCTGTCTGCGGTCCACATGGCTGTCTGTGGTCACACGACTGTCTGTGGTCCCACGGCTGTCTGTGGTCACATGGACGTCTGTGGTCACATGGTTGTCCAAATCAGGGTAGAAATAATAGCGTCATATCAATCAACGAGCTTTATTGCATTGCGTACTTTTCTGTTAACTCTCTCTCTCTCATCTTTGTAAGGTGAGTGATTGTGAGTGAGAGAGAGAGAGGAGAGAGAGAGAGAGTGATTCTGTTGTGTGTGTGTGTGTGTGCGTGCGTTGCGTGAGTGCGCGCGCGCGCGCGCGACACAACACACACACACACACACTCTATATCTCTCTCTCTCTCTGCATCTTCACTCACACTCACTCACTTACAAAAGAGAGAGAGAGAGATGTTAACATAAAGTACACGCAAATGCCATAAAAGAATCCGTTGATTTGATATGACGTGATTTTTTCTTCCACTGATTGGGTCAGCAATGTGAAACCACAGACGGCCATGTGGTACCACAGGGACAGCCGTGTGACCACAGGACAGGTCGGGGTGACCACTGCACAGGCCATTTGTGACCCGCAGGTGACAGCCATGTGACCCACAGCCAGCCCATGCGACCACCAACTTGCGACCCACAGAACAGCCATGTGACCACAGACAGCCATGTTGTGACCACAGACAGGGGGAGGGACAAAGGAGAACAGGAGAGCTGTTTTCCTTACCCTGAGTTGGAAAGCCATGTGACCACCACAGACAGCCATGTGACCAACAGAAGCCATTTGACCACAGGACAGAATTGGTACAGCCGCCCCGTGACCACAGACAGCCATTTTTTTTTTGTGACCACAGACGGCCGTGTGATCACAGCGAATGTGTCACAGAAAGCCATGTGTTCAAAGACAGCCATGTTGTTCACAGACAGCCATGTGACCACAGGGACAGACAAAGGAGAACAGGAGAGTCAAATGGAAGGGTGATACGAAGGGAACGCAAGGGAGAAAAGAGGGACGATGATGGGAGGGGGATACGGGGACGTTATGGATGGAATGATTAGGAAGATGAGGGAAAGGTGTACATATTATGTGCTGTGTTGGGGCGTGCACAGCGAGGGGGGGGGGCGGGTTTAAAAGAAAAGTCTGTAACCGTCACCGAGAAAGTGTCGATGGAACGGGGACATTCTAATTCAGCTGGGGGGATTTGTAGTTGCTGGTTGGGCGTATCAAATAAAACACGGAACACTGCCGCATAAGCACGCCCCCATGATAAGGTCTTGCGACGAGCAGCGTGGAGTTGAGGGTGATCGGGGGGGTGGGGTGGGGGGGGAGGGGGAATTGGGCCGGTGGGGTAGTGGTGGTGAAGGGTGGGGTAATTGATGTTATTGCGGCACTGTCTTCTTTTCTTCTAGTCTTGGTTATGTGATGTTATGGGTCGTTCTTTGTTCGGCATTCTCATAGCCCTTTACCTTGAACTTGTCGCTGAGTGGGCTCTGGCCTTGTCTACACTTGTTTGCCTAAAGTCTGTCCATGGCCCTTTTTGCCTTGTTTGTCTGACTTTGCCTTGTTTTGGACTCACCACTACCGAATATTTGTTCTCGTTTTGTCTTGTCTCGTTTTGTTTTCTCGTCTCTGTTTTCGTGTTCTTTTGTCTTGTCTCATGTCGATGTTTCTTTGGTTTTGTTTTTTCCTTGCTTTGTTTCATGGTTGTTCTTTATTGCTCTTGTCTCACTTTTGTCTCGTTTTTATTCTTCTTTTGTTTTTGTCTTGTTCTCGTGTTGCGTGTCTTGTCATAGTTTGATTTGTTGTGATTTTTTTTTTTCCTTCGTCTTCATTTTGCCTCGGTTTGTTCTGTCTCACTCTCCCCTCGTTTATATCCCACTCTCCCTGCTTTGTATCACTTCTCCCTGTTCCGTCACCTTTCCTTGTTGTTTCCCCCACTCTCCCTTGTGTTATCCTTACTCTCATTTGTCTTAAACCACTCTCCTTTGTCTTTTTTATCACCTCATTAGTCTTTACCGCCCTCCTATGTCTTAAACCCACTCTCCTATGTCTTAACCCAATCTCCTTTGTCTTAACCCGTCTTCCTTTGTCTTAACCCGCTCTCCTTTGTGTTAATCCGCTACTACTTTGTGTTAACCCGCTCTGCCTTTGTGCGTTAATACGCTCTAATTTGTCTTAACCCACCTTCCTATGTCTTTAACTCACCCTCCTTTGTCTTAACCCACCCTCCTTTGTCTAAACCCACTCTCTTTGTCCTTTAAACACACTCTCCTTTGTCTTAAACCACCACTCTCCTTTGGTCTTTACCAACCTCTCCTTTGTCTGTAAACCCGTCTTCCTTTGTGTTAACCCACCCACCTTTGTCTGACCAACCCTCTTTGGTCTCCCACCCTCCTTTGTCTCTAACCCACCCTCACTTCTGTTCTAACACACTCTCATATCTGTCTTAACTTACTCTGTTCTTAATAAACACTCCCTTGTCTTTACCCACTCTCCTTTGTCTTAACACATCCTCCTTTGTCTTAATCCACCCTCCCTTGTCTTAAACCCACTTCTTCTTTGTCTTAACCCAATCATCTTTGTCTTAACCACCCTTCTTTGTCTTAATCACACTCTTTTGTCGAAACCACCCCCCTTTGTATCTACCCACTCGCCTTTGTATTACCCCACCCTCCTTGTCTTGACCACCCCTCCTTTGTTCTAGCCCACTCTCCTTTTGTCTTAACCACCCCTCCTTTGGTTCTAACCCACCCTCTCCTTTGTCTTAACCCACCTCTCCCTTTGTCTTAAACACAACCCTCCTTTGTCTTAACAACCTCCTTTGTCCTAACCACCCTCCTTTGTCTAAGCCACCTCCTTTGTCTTAACCCACCCTCCTTTGTCTTAAACCCACTCTCCACCTTTGACTTTGCCTTGCTGTTCTACGGTTCAGTGTTTGTATGGCCCAAGATATCCTCATTCTGTTTTTTCTTACCCCCATCACCTCCCCTCCACCTCTCATTCCAACACCTGGTTTTTATTTTCACGGTTCTTTCCCCTCCAGTTCTCTATCAAACACCTGGTTTTTATTTCACCTTTAAATTGTAGAAAACCCACTGTACTTTACGTTGCTTTTACTGATTTCCTTTGTTCACCAAATATATGTAGTTTCGCCTTTGAGCTCGATGTCATTTTTGAACCTCAAAGGACTTTTACGATTATTTGGTCTATGAACAGTAGAACATGAAATAAACTCTCTGGTTGTAACGCGCCACACACAACACACACACAACACACACACACTCACACACACACACACTTTACACAACACACAACTTACACAACACCACACACAACACACACACACCACACACAATCTATATCACTTTAAATATGGGAAAGACGTTAAATTGAAGACAACAACAAAAACAACAACAGAACAACAAGGAATTACACACCACACACAACCACCACAACACACACACACAAACACACACACACAAACACACTCGCCCCCCTCCCTTCTCCTTTCACCCCTCACGTTTCTCTCCTTCCTCCTCCACATAGTACCGTCTCCTTGTTGCTAAACCCCCTTCCCCTCCCCCCCACCCCCGAAACCCCACTCCCCCCTACCCCCCAATCCCCTCCCTTCCCCCCACCCCCCAACCCCCCCTCCTCCCACCCACCAAGAACAAGCCACGCAGATCGAGATGAGTGAGAGATTGCGTGGAGAGAGAGGGAGAGAGAGGAGAGTGTCAAAATGTTTTATTTCATAATGGCCATAGCTCCTTAGAATGGTGATATTCCATTGTGAGTCATGTCGCAAATTGATATTGGAAATTCTTTATTAAGAGGGACGCACTTCGACTCTTGAATGCTTTTTCTGTCACGGCGCTAAGACGGGACGGCCCTACCACCCTTACCCACGCCCTATCACACACTAGGGTCAGACAACACAGCACACTAACTACAGTTTTACAATCACGCACGCTTCTTTATTTCACACACACTCCATGGCGCTTACCACTCACGCACATCCACAACTGCACACAAAGTTTCCCCAATTCACGCTGGCTCACCCTACTATACTGTAATGACCTGGAAGACCCTAAAACCTAACCTAAAAAACCAGTTACTGTATATCACTGTGACCTGGGGGGACACAGCGATAGCCCGACACGTGGTGACTAAACTACTTAGGGACAAGGATTTACCAAAGGGACTCTAATCTCTTAACGACTGCTTCCACCATCACCTATCCCCAGGACTCACCCTTCTCTTTAACACGGGGACCCTACCAAAAAACTGGTCGCTGCGTCCCTAAGGGACGGCCATCGGACAAGTACCATACACTGTGCCCGGGCCACCTACGTCCTTAAAAAAGGAGGCAGAGCTTTCACCCCGAACCCTACTGCCTAAAGCTACACCCCTTTATTCCCCAAAAAAATGGGCAAAACCCCCCCCGCCCGGGGGAAAACTCCAGCCCGGGGGCTGTACTGGCCCCTCACGGGGTGAAAACCCCCCCCCGGAAGACTTGCACCCCGGCGCTGCCGTGGGGTCCTCCGGGGGCCAACCCTCCCCGAAGACTCTGCCCCCGGCGCTGACCGTGGCTTTTCCGCGTCTGACTCCCCCCGCGATGGGACGACACCCAACGACAAACAGACCCCCTTCGACGGGTCCGGGGGTTTGTGGCCCCCTCCCCCTCTGAAGGCCCCCCCGGGACCCCCAAGGGGGGGAAAAAAGGGGCCCTGGTGCACCCGCCCTTCAAAAAGGACCCCAAAAACCCCGGGGACGGGGAAAACCCCACCCCCGGAAAACCCCCCGGGAAAAGGGGTCCCGGAGGGGGGGGGAAAAGGCTGCCCCACAGAAGGCAGCGGCCGGGGGGGGTCTCCCTCTGGGGGGGAAAAAAACAGGCTGGAAAGCCCCCGCCCTGCGGCACGCGGCAGTAAAATGGGGGGTTTCGGGCCCCCCCGGGCCTTTGCGGAACAGGATACCGCGGGACAAACGGGGGGGCCCCCCTCTGTAATGTTGTATACCCGAGTCTTTCAAGGCCATGGGTATTGGGTTTTAAAAGCTTTTAACCCCATCCCCTTCCCTCTTCCCAGGGGGGCATGAGGGGGCCCCCCCTTTTTTTCAAAACCACCCCCCAAAAATTTTTCCCCCCTTTTTGGGTTTTTTTATCCCCCCAATTTCCCCTCCCAACCCTTAAACAGGGGTTAAAATTTTTTAAAAACAATATTTTCCCTGACCAACCCCACGTATTACATAAAAAAATTTGAATCCCCCCCAAAATTTTCTGGGAGAAAAAAACCAATCAAAGTTTTTCCCAAAACCGGACCCCCGGGCCCCCCTTTGGGCCCAAAATAAATAATCTAGGAAATGGCCAATTTCACAAGGAAAGTCTCCACACAAAACCATTTTAGAAATCCCAATCTCTAGAAAAAAAACAAAAAAAAAAAAAAAAATTAAATTTTTTGGGGGTTTTCACAGTTCCAGCATTTTCAAAAAAGAAATCGGCCGCAGCACAACCCTTTTCACATTATTCCCCTTTCTTTGCACGCCCAATTTTAAAAATTTAAAAATAAAACATGATTTGTTCCCCAAAAAAATTTTCCTCCGGGCCACCTAATTCAGAAATTCTCTTGTCAAAAACCAGGGTTTTAAAACCCTTGTTAGCAACACAACCACCTTTACAATTTACATGCTGCACATCCTTTTTTTTTCTATCCTGCAAGGGCTATTCCCCTTTTAAATTTTTTCCCCCTTTTCCCCCTTTCTTTGTTTAAAAAATTTTCTTTAAGGGGGGTTGCTCCCCACAACCGAATTTTCAAAAACCCCTTTCTTAAAAAAACCCCTACCCCTGCAGGTGGGTTTTTTCATTTTTTTAAAAAAAAAATTTTTTACCTAGGGGATCATTCCCCCCCAAAAATGCGACGCACAGATACGCCCGCCGGGGCACGCCCACCCGGTGAAAAACCCTACTCGTAACAAAAAAAAAAAAGACCCAATAAAAAGTTGAATGGTTACGACCGAAACCCCCAGTATAAACCATGGGACCCAAAATTGGCCTTGGCCTTACTACATTTTTAAACCCCGTTTTAAATTTGCTGTGGGGGAATCAAAATTTTTAATTTCAACGAATTTTTACTATTTCAATTAAATTTTTAGCCCCCAATCATAAAAACCCTCTTGATTCCGCAGAAAAAATCTGCCCCTGATATATTATGCCCAAAAACCCCAAAATGCAACCTCTTTATACCTTCTTATTGAACCCACAAAATTAAAAACCCCCCCAAAAAACCAATACTACTTCCCCGCCATGGGGGTTTATTATTTGGGAACCCACATTGTTGGGGAAAAACCCCCCTGAAAATCGATCAGGAACCCTTGTACATACTTAAAAAAATTAGGGGAAAAAGGGAAAAAACCCAAAACCCCGGTGAAAAAAAATTTTTAATCACGGAACCAAGCCCAAAATATCCCCGAAAACCCCCTTTTACGCAACAAAACACTACAATAATCCCAAAAAGAGAAAAAATACAGTAAACTCCCCCTAAAAACAAGACAACACGGGGAACTACAAAAAAAAAAAACCCCAAAGTCACCAACCTGGACTCAACGATCAACCACCCCCCGTTCTGCAAGGGACGGGGGGCTCCCCAAAAAGGACGACCCCGATCAGCACAGGCCAAGGGCCCCCAAAACCGACGAGGACCTGGCATAAAATATGACCGAAGTCACTCTTCAAAAACCCCGGGGCTGCCCCGCACTAAAAAGGAGTACGCCCCCCCCGGGACGAACCCCCGGACCGAAGTGAAGCTCCCCCAAACCCAAAAATTCCCCCCGGGCGGAATAAAACCAAATTTTTTCCCCCCCAAAAAAAAAGTTTTGGTTTCGGGGCCGTTTTTCCCTTTCCCCAGAGCTAAAACCCGCCCCAAAGGACTAGTTTTTTCTGGGGTGCAAAAAAACACGAAAATTTTAAACCCCAACAACTCACAGATTAAAAAACAACAAAAACCGATCCCCCGCCCCCCCTTTTTGGGTTTAAAACCAAATTAAAAAAAAGGGGAACAATCGGGAAAAAAAAACCCAAAACCCCCGTTCCCCTTTTCCTTCAATAATTTAAAAGAGGAATGAAAAAATATTGTATGTCCTATTTCCCAGCCCCCCTACCTTTAATCTTTCTCCCAAAAACCCGAGGAATTTAAACCCCAACCAGCAAAAAAAAAAACCCCAAAAACTACCGCGCGAGCGCGGCCCAAACCCACACACACACCCCCACAAAAACCCACCCCACACACAAAACCCCAAAACCCACCCCCCGGCCCCCCCGGGGGGACAGCTCTTTTAAACTTAAAACCCCAACCTTTAAAAAAACTGGACTATGTTTAGCCCGGGCCCTTTTCGGGGACCACCCCCCTCCCCAAGTTTTAACTACAGGTTAAACCCAAAAACCTCACTCGATCGGCTTTTTTGGGAACCCTCCCCTTTTAAAACCCCCTTCCCCTAAACTCTTTTTGTCCTACGGGTTAAATTTGGGAGCACCCAAAATTAAAACCCAAAAAACTAAAATTTTAAAAATATTTCAAAAAACCCCAGGTTACATTTAAAAAACCTGGGCTAACCTGCCCCAAGACCTTAAGCAGGCACTTAGGGGACCCCTTTACACTAGGACTACTTTATTTTTCCCATAATGAGGGGCTCGGGTTGCAAAACCGTTGGCACGTGCTAAAAAACCCCCACCCTAGTAAATTTTGCTAGAAATTTTTTTAAAAAAATTTTAACAAATTGCATAGTTTTAAAAGTCAACCTTCACGAAAAGGGTTTTAAGGAAACCCCTGGGTTTTTCCCCTCTCTCTCTCTCTCTTTTCTTTTCTCTCCCTTTTTCTCCTCTCTTTTTCTCTTTTTTTTTTTGGGGCAAGCGACCCAAGAAGTTCCCGGGCCCAATTGTCCTTTCCGACACTGCCTCCCACCGAAAAAAAATGGAATGGCTGCGCTGCAGTGCCCCCCTTGTGATCCCTCCCCTTTCTCTAGACCCACAGCAAATTTTTCCCGGGGGTTTCCCCTCAATAAAAAAAGTCCTTGTTGAAAGCGGGTTTCCAAAAGGTTTTTTTTCCCCAACTCCCCAGTCTTGTATTTTTCCCCTTTGGTTTAAAGACGTACTCTGGCTGTGCGGGTCTTGCCTTTCGGTTGCAACCCCAAAAGTTTCCCTCGGTTTTTTCCCTTTGGGCTGCCTTTTAGTGGCCCCCCTTTAAAAGGGGGGGAAATTTTTGAACTCTTCCCTTGCCCCAACCCGTAGCGAATGGAAGCATGAATGGCAGAAACAAAAGAATGTCAGGGGAGCCTGGCAATAAAATGGCGACCAACTCGCTTTTTTGGGTTTTTGGGGGGTCCCCAAATGACCGGGGCTGGGTACTCTTTGGCCTAGCTTTTCCCCGGGGGGCCGTAGTTCAGCTGGGG
>JAMYXO010004292.1:5000-17761 GCA_033310375.1 Conus canariensis | reverse complement strand
GGGGTTTACTGTCCAAAATTTTGGAAAAAAGGTCCCCAGTCCCCCCGATGCGAATACACGTGTGCAGACCCCCTGTAAAAAAACCAGGCCAAAAACGTGGGGATTCACATGTGAGCTTTTAGTGTTGGCCCGGAAAGAAAGGGCCCGAGAGGATAAAACTGGTGTAAAGGGGAGAGTGTGCAGAAAAAATGACAGTGAGGTGACAAGTAAAACATGGATGGAAAAGCGAACGACGGGAGAGGATAAAATTTACAAAGAAAAACAAAAAAAAATAAACAAAGGGGGCGCCGAATTCACGAAAGACGCCCATCCACCCCTCATGCAGTTTGGCAGCTCCTCACGACACCGGTCGAAACGCCCAAACGCCGGAGGGACCCCAAACAGCCCGGGGACATCAGGGAGCAAGCACCCCAAAATTTGAGTTCGATGGGTCGACCTCCCCCTCTTGATTCCGACGTGGGGAAAGAGGGGTATATGGTGATTGTCTATCGCCCGCGGGCGACATTTTTGATCATAATCGATTTAGGGACTGTGATTCAAGAATGCGAAATTTTGGTTTTTGTTTTTGGGTTTTCATATGCTAAGAAAATTAAATATTTTAAAAATTTAGTAGGGGTAAAATGCGAATTGTTACTTGAATGTTAGGGGATTAAAAAATTTTAAAAAGAAATCAGTATTTATTACCTGAAAAGCAAACATTTGATTTAGTGTGCTTACGAAAGTCATTTAACGCGGAACGACTTCCTATAGGGAAAAACAAGGGGGAGGGGAGATTACTACAATGAAGGTAAAAAAGGGTAAAGGGAATTTTTTGGTTCAAAAATTTTAGGGGAAAAATAGTTTGAAACGTCACGAAACAGAATTTTTGCTGTATTGTCAAAACGGAATATGATTTCATTTTGTAAATCATACCCCAAAAAAAAGCAGGGGAAAAAATACCTTTTTTTAAGGTGTACAAAAAAATGCAATAAATTTCCCCCAAAATTATTTTGGGGGGGATTTTTAATGTGTATCAATAACAAGTTGGTAATCAGGGCAATCCCCGTAAAAGCCGAATGAGCCAATTCAATAAGCTTACAAATTCATTGGAATTAATCGACACAGGGCGTTCATTTCATAAGGATGAAAAAGAATACAGCTGGAACAGAAATAACCCATTTATAGCGCGAGGCCTGGATTATTGTTTCGCTTCGGAGGGAATGTTGCAATTTGTGTTTCTTCAGAATTATTGACGGTTCCTAACTCCATCATAAAGCAATAGTTTTCTGAGTTTAACAGCAGTGAATTCCAGCGCGGTCCAGGATACGGAAAATTCAACAACAGTTACTTAAAAAAAACCCGATTTCTTACAAAAAATGAACCTACTCGACGAACTGCTAATAAGTACTCTAATGAAAACATTGCAAACATAGACAAATGGGAATTATGTAAGATGGAAATCAAACTTTTGTAGCGAGTATGGGAAAGATCTGTTTGTAAAAAAAATTGAGTTTCAAAGGATACAAATGGAGCTAAAAGAAACGGAGAATGTTCTAGCTCATAACACTGAAACAAAGAAGCTTGCGCCCGATGTTTCCAACTTAAACAGCAGTTTGAAATAATGCACATGGACAAAGCTAATGGTGCACAAGTTCGATCAAGAACAAAATGGGTCGAAGATGGTGAACGGAACCGAAATACTTTTGTAATCTAGAAAAATCAAGAGGAATGAGAAAAATTATTACAAGACTACGCAAGATACGGGTGAAAACAATAACTGATCAAAATGACATACTGCAAGAACAGTTGTCTTTCTACTCAAAACCTCTGCAATCAATCCACAAATGTAGCAATGTTAAAGAGGCAGCTAACCAGTTTTTTAGAAAACGTAACATACCCACGACTAGAAAAATACGAAGCTGACCTATGCGAAGGAATGATCTCGATAGAAGGAAACAACGTACGCCCAGAAAATTAAGAAATGGCTCTGCGCCTGGCAGTGATGGCATTACCATCGAATTTTTAAAAGGTTTTTTTTTGGGGAGTAAACTGTCTAAAGTGATAACAGATTCTTATGCGGAATCATTCTTTACAGGAGAACTCTCTTATAACAAAAAACAAGGAATAATTACGCTACTACACAAAGGCAAGGATTTAGACAGAGCCAAATACACAATTGGAGACCCAATAACTCTAATTCTGATTACAAATACTAGCTAAAGTAATGGCAGAAAGACTCGGTAAAGTTATACACAAATTGATAAAACGACGATCAGGTGGGTTTTATAAGGTAGAAAAATTGCTACAGTAATAAGATCAATAGACGATGCGATAAACTATCTAAATAAAACAAATAAAGACGGATATCTGCTGGCAGTCGACTACTTCAAAGCCTTCGACTCGATTTCAAAACCATTTATGAAGCACGTATTCGACATCTTTGGCTTCGGAGCGAGTTCCAAAGATGGATCTATGTACTCAACAAAATATCTCAAGTAGCATAAACCATGGAGGATGGATTTCAGAACCTTTCGCCGTGTTAGTGGTATTAGACAAGGATGTCCGTTTTCACCCCTTGCATTTGTATTAGCTGTTGAAGTACTAGCCATCAAAGTGAGAAATAGTACTATTGAAGGTATCAGACTACCTCACCTGCAGAAAGAGCTTCTTGTTGTTTGAAAATAAAAACAAATGGCTGATGAATACAACCCTATTTTTAAAAAACAAAAAAGACATTAATAATCGTTGGAAATAATAAACTGGTTTGAAAGATTTTAGGCTTGAAACTGAACGTTCATAAGACAAAAGCCCTTCAGATAGGTAGACAAAATGAAGAATATACTGTGCCGTTTCCATAGTTAATAAAATTAAAATATTATTTATTTTGAGTCAAACAAGATGGCAAAAATATAGAAAACTGGTTATTCAGAATAGATAGTATGCAAAAAACAAAAGACTGGAGTAAAAGAGATCTGTCTATTCAAAGGAAAAATTATCGTAATAAAGACGTTTATAATTAGCCAATTCGTCAACATGATGCAATCAGTTGGTCTTCCCAACAAAATTTTGACTAAGATGAACACTTATCTCTATAAATGTATAGGCAGAAAAAAATTCAGCAATAGAAAAGCGTTTGAAAAGTAAAAAGTCATGGAGGCTGAACATGAAGAGGGTGGCCTTAGCATATAAACATAACATTTCAAAAACATCTGCATTTACAATGGGTCGGAAAACTTTTTGAAGCCACAGATCAACAAAACTGGACTTTAATACCGAGGTGGCATCTAGATAAACTCGCTAAACATAACAAGTTTCTTATCAACACTAAATCTAATTCGGTTAAGGGGTTGGACAGAATTGATAATGAAATATTGGAAGGAAATCATAACCACTTACCTAGACAATAAACATATTAATAAAGGCAGAAGAAATAAGCCGCCACCAATTTTCTGAATGGGATTGTTATTCAACAACTCATTAATAAATTACAAAAATAAAACACTTTTTTTTTTTAGAGATGGCAAAGGAAAGGTATTGATCAAGTCAAACACATAATCCACCGCACAGAAAAGAGAATACTTTCCTTATAAATAAAAGGCAAATAAAATTTGTTGGAATATAACATTCTTTTAACTCTATCCTCTAAACACTGGTTTCAGTGGATTATGACTGGGGTAGAAGAACAAGACACCACGAAATGTGATGCAAGCCAATATAATAAAAAGCCTAAAATAATCAAGAAATTATTACAAACTAAAAAGAACCAGAAATTCCATGTGCCTTTTATTTTTTGGCGCAGAAAACTTGGATTTCATCTGGATGAAACATCGTGGTGTAGAGCAAGAGAGGTCACAAAAGAAACAAGATTAAGAGTTTTACACTGGAAGATACTTCATAATATCTACCCTACAAATATTGTTCTTCATACAATGTAAGTAAAAGAAAATAACAAGTGCTCTTACTGTTGTGATACTGTTGATTACATGGAGCGTTTTTTCTATGAGTGCCCAGTAGCACGCAGCTTCTGGAGGTTTATAGAAAAGAAGATTGATCTAAAAACAAACATTAAGTTGAAATTATCTGTGACTGACGTACTGTTTGGCGTCACAATCTCTCTGCATTGCAAAAAAATAGACAAATATATAAATCATATTATTTTGATTAGTAAAATGTGCATTAGTATTTTCAAAAAAAAAAAAAAAAAAAAAAAAAAAAACCCAGAATCGGCGTTGCCTCTACAGTCTATTTTTGAACGAGAACTGAATATACGCAACATATAGAATCTAACAGAATATTGTTCAACCCGTTACAAATTTACTACGCAAAACAAACATATAAACAAAAACAGAACCTATCAGAGTGATAAAAAGATAGAGATAAAGATAAGATATCATTAAAGTCATAATAATGAATCCAGACATATACTAGATTACACATTTGCTAATTTTTCTGTAAATAGAAACGTTGGTGATTGTGATGTGTTGGTGATTCGGGCGCGGTGGCGCGCGCGCCGCGCTCGTGCGCGCGCGCGCACAGTTGCCATCTCACTTCTTAGATTTCCTCTTGTCTCCCTTGTGGATTTTTACGCGGAACAGTCCAACTTGCGGGACAAGTGAATTGCCGCCGCCCCTCTCCCGATCCGCCCCGCCCCGCCCCCTCCCTCCGCGGCCCGCCTCTTTTCCTCTCTTTCCCTCTCCCGGATTTGGTTCGCTCTCACCGGGCGTCGTCCGCGACTTTCGTTTTCATTCCTCTCTTCAGGACGGCTTGGGTGCAATATCCATAACCGCGGGGGTAGCGTGTTCGGGCGTGTGTGTGTGTGGGGGGGGGGGGGGGGGGGGGGGGGGGGGGGGGGGGGGGGGGAAGGAAAAGGGAAATCAACAAAATTTGTATTCAACCTTATATCATTATACAGCTTTCTACTATGTGTATTTGGTAATCACCTGCACATTTAATGCAATACTACAGCTCACGCCTATTGTCACGCCTCTGGGCTTTCTTCATGCCTTCCTTGTAGACCACTTCGTTTCGCTATAAGGCTGGCCTCATTGGGGAATAGCCAACTGGTGGGACGATTCGCAACTGTTTGCCTGCCTGTCTGTCTGTCTGTCTGTCTGTCTGTCTGTCTGTCTCTCTCTCTCTCTCTCTCTCTCTCTCTCTCTCTCTCTCTCTGGGAAAAACTGAAAGAAAAGATAATAATTAAGACATGTTTTTTTTGCTTCAATTTTATTCTCTTTGTATAAACAACACAACCAGTGTGAGTGCCAATACACCACACATTAGAACAATAACAATCCCAGACATTTTTGTATCAAACATCAGAACACTAAAATCATCAACATTATGTCCATTTGTAAGAGAACATGCAGACTACGCATGGTGTGTAAGGGACTGGTTGGAGAAAAAAAAATGTATAACTGGGAGAGAAAAAAAAAAACTGAAAATAAAAGAAAGTATTAAAATATATATATATATATATATATATATAATAAACTAATAAATTCCAAGGATAAGTACCGAGCACCATTCCAGCAACTTACAGAGAAGCTAGGTGTTTGCAATGACTGCAAGAAATATTCAATTATAAACAAAGCTTGCTCTTATGTCTTAGATTGAAGAAATAGGGGGAGATAAGCATTCATATCTGCAGTGGTAGATCATTCTGCCAACTAACAGTATGTGCTTGAGTGGGTGAATGGGGAAAAATAAAATAAATGCTTCTCAAAAGGCAGTTTTTTTTTTCTCTCCCATGCTTCTCTATCCTTGGAATTTATTAGTTTATTGTAATTTAGTCCCTTGCGGATTCATTTCAAGAACTGGCCCTCAGCACTTGTGTCTTGAGAGGTTATCTTTTTATATTTTCTACTTTTCGCAAGAAAATGTAGCTTGTTTTGCTCTTTCATGATTTTCTTTTGCTTCTTAGGTGGCACCTTTGGTTGGTTTTTGAAAACTCAACAAACATACTACGGTATTGCACACCAGCCTTTTCTGGGATAGCATTCTTCTTAAAACCGAAAAGGCAGAGGAGTCAAATTACCACTTTCCGCGGTCACTGAGGAGAAACAATCAGGTTTCGAAATATCGGTATCTGACCAGGAGTTTTTATGTTAGTGGGTTTTCTCCCTATTGGAGATCGTCTCCCACTTGGAGACTATAAGCTTGCTAAAGGCTCATTTGAGAAGCATTTATTTTATTTTTCCCCATTCACCCACTCAAGCACATACTGTTAGTTGGCAGAATGATCTACCACTGCAGATATGAATGCTTATCTCCCCCTATTTCTTCAATCGAAGACATAAGAGCAAGCTTTGTTTATAATTGAATATATATATATATATATTGGGAACACACGAAAAAAAAACTGGATCCAGAGCTTCCTAAGCGACAGGAGGCAAGCAGTTGTCGTTGACGGTGTCACCTCCACCTTCGTGCCTATAGAGTCAGGAGTCCCCCAGGGCTCTGTCCTCGGCCCATGCCTCTTCCTGCTTTATATCAACGATCTCCCCAAAGGCCTGACCTCCACCGTACGGCTCATTCCAGACGACACGGCCTGTCACAAGACGATCACCAAAGCTGCCGACCAGCACGATCAGCAGAGAGACCTGGACAAGCTTGCCGACTGGGAAGAAAAGTGGCTGATGTCCTTCCACCCGGACAAGTGTGTGAGGCCTTACACTTTGGCAAACGGTGGCAGATAACATACCATCTGAGAGACCACCCACTGAAGTCCTCCAGCGATGCCAAGTACCTCGGTGTCACCATCTCCACCGACCTCAGCTGGAAGAAACATACCAACAACGTCGCCACGAAAGCCAGCAAGACCCTTGGCTTCCTGCGACGAAACCTAAAGGTCGGCTCCATCTCCATCAAAGACCAAGCCTACAAGACCATGGTGCGCCCCCAGCTGGAATACGCGTGCGAAGTTTAGGATCCGCACACTGACAACAACATGCAGTCCCTCGAGAAGATCCAGAGGAGGGCTGCCCGCTGGGTAGTAAACCGCTACTGCCAAACATCGAGCGTGGGAGAAATGCTTGATCAGCTGAGATGGACATCACTGGAAGATCGGCGAAGAAGAACCCGCCTGACAACACTGTACAAGTACCACCATGGTGATATAATGATCGAGACCAACCATGCGCCACGACTCCTGAAAACTGGATACGCCACTCGGCACTTTCATGAACACCAGTACGCCATGGAGTCCTGCTGCAGAAACTATCGAAAACACTCCTTCCCCTGCACCACCAAGGAGTTCAATAAGCTCCCACCTGAGGCAATTCAATCAGCCTCGGTGGTGGACTTTCAGTCCTACCTCTGATCCACCACCCCCACTCCCCACCCCCATCTCCGCCGCCCATCCCCTCCCACCCCACCCACCCCATGCCTAGAGTACAAACCCTCCCCACCCACTCCAAAGTAGGGCCTGCCAAAGTATGGTTAGAGGTCTGAAATAGTGAGTGTGGTGGCCCCCACTTCCCCTGCCCACTGCCCATACAGTTAGGTAGTGAGCACTGGCTGCATGAATTGACCCACAACTCCCACAGCAAACTGGAACCCCTTGGGAGTCGGTGAGTAACACTCGTGGCGTGCGGTCACGGATTTGTTCGCTCTTCGCCGTGCCGATTCGAGCTAAGCCTACGCGATTTTTCAACTTAGTGCTTTTCTTGTTCGCTTTTCAGTCTCAGTGTTTTTTCTTCTTTTTTTTTCTCTCTCTCTCTCTTTTCGTGACCGTTTAACGCGGATAAGAGCAAAATGTCTTCCGTCCAGCCCGTTTTTCTCAAAAATCGGGACATTCCGGACTCGGCGGAAAACCGCGTAACAGGACTGGAGCTGTGTCTGGCTGCGGAGCGTACGGCAGGCAGTGGCAGCATCGTTGGTGCCCAGGACATCAGAGGCCTTTGGAGGATCTACCCAGCGACCAGACAGGCAAGGAACGATCTTCTGGTCAAAGGTATGACTGTCCGGAATACTCTGGTCCAATTAGCCAACACCAATCCGTTTATTCTGAGAGAGGATTCCGGGGAAGAAAAACCTGCTACGAAGGTGTGGGTTGCAGACATCCCTATGTCGGTAGCCAACAGTGAAATAGAACACTCCTTAACTAAAATTGGATGTGAACTCCGATCTGATATAAAAATGGAACGATACAGGGATGCAGACAATAAACTTACTCGTTTCGAAACGGGGAGAAGATTCGTCTTCATAACCCTCCCCGCTAACCCTCTCGAGAAAACATTAAAAGTAGGTCCATTCACTGCCAAAATTTTCCACAAAGAACAGAAAAATGTCACGAAATCCGTTATTTGCTCAAACTGTCTACAGCCTAACCACCATGTGTCTGTGTGTGTGAATGAGGTTGTGTGTCGTGAGTGCAAGGAACCAGGGCATAAGAGAGGAGATGTCCGATGTAAAGGCCGGCCAGACAGTCAGGTCAGAGACAAGGGGAGTTTACCTCCTACTGGTTCTCCTCAGACTCCTCAACCAGGCCACTCCGGAAGCAAGATTTCCGACCCATCCTCCACTTCTCCTGCCTCCAAATCAATTGGTAAGGGAGACACACGCGGCGGGAAAGGTAAGCCCGTTGCCAGCGACAAAAAAAGTCAAAGAGAAAAGTCTGATCGAGGGCGGGCGGTTTCTAAACGCCAAACAACCCTGCATTCTAGTATGGGCCCCCACTCAGACAATAGGAACCGCTCAGAAACTCCAAAGCGCCAGCGATGTCGTGAGCAGGACAGCCCTTCAGCACCAAGAGAAAAACAGGCTAAATGTGATGCAGACACTGAAGAGGAAAGATCAGATGTTTCCGATTACGAAAAATAATCGGCTTGAATGTCAGTGTCATTTTTGATTACGTGTCGGCGTTTAGGCTTACTGTGTATTTTGGTCTGTTGTCTGTCCGTTTGTCTGCCTGCCTGTTTGCTGCCTGTCTGTCAACCCCCCCCCCCCCCCCACGCTCCAATCCTCCATCCAACCCCCCCCCCCCCTTTTTTTTTTTTTTTTTTTTTTCTCAGATAGAAATGCCTTTGTTGACTTTTGTGGGAGCTCAGTGCTTCGTTTTAGTCATTTATTTATCTTTCTTGGTAGATAATGGAACAGTTTAGAATTTGCTCTTTGAACTGCCGGGGACTAAAAAATAAAATGAAGCGTAATAGTTTGTTCAAATACTTTAAAAATCAAAAGTTTGATGTCATATGTTTGCAAGAAACTCATTTTGTAGAAAAGGAAAAATCACAATGGGAAAAAGAATGGGGTGGAAGGATTTTTGCAAAAGAGGGTACGTCCCGAAGAAAGGGCGAAGTTATACTGGTCTCCAAGTATGTTAATGATGACATTGAACTTGTTTTAACAGAGGATCGCACTGTTGCAATTAATATTAAATTTGAGCAAATCCTGATCACCATTGTAAATGTGTATGCGCCTAACGATTCTATGGACAAAAGGCGTTTCTTCCACAACCTGTATGTGAAGCTGCAAGATTTGGAAGCTGAAAATATCATTTTATGTGGTGATTTCAACTGTGTCTTAAACAACAAGCATGATGTTATTTCCGGAAATCCTTTCAATGAGGTAGAAGTTGAAGCTTTCAAGACCTGTGTACGTGAACTCTCTTTGACAGATGTATGGAGGGTCTTCCATGAGAATGATAAAGAATATACCTGGAATCGCTTTCATCCTTTTATCGCTCGTCGTTTAGATTATTGCTTTGCTTCAGAAGATATTATTTCCTTTATTGCGTCATGCGAACATTATACAGTCTCTAATTCCGATCATAAAGCTGTAGTCACAGAATTAGAAAACAGCAAGTTCATAAGAGGTCCAGGGTATTGGAGATTTAATAATAGCTACCTCAGACATGAAAGTTTTGTAAAAAATGTGAATGCGTTAATAGATCATTGTGTAAATAATAAGGAACTTATAAATTCTGTTGATAAATGGGAACTTACGAAATCCGAAATACGTAATTATTGTGTTGATTTTGGCAAACGATTAGCTTGTTGTCGAAGAAACGAACAGTTAGACCTGCGAAAACAACTTCATGACATCGAATTTCGCATAACAAAAAACCCTGGAAATGCACGCTTGCAGAATGATTTATTAAGTACTAAACATAAACTAGAACTACTAGACATGCAAAAAACGAGAGGAGCCCAAATTAGATCAAGAGTGAAATGGATTGAAGAAGGAGAAAAAAACACCAAATATTTTTGTAACCTTGAAAAAGTAAGGAAAAGAAAAAACGTGATTACTCGTCTTGTATCAGATTCTGGGTTTACTACCACTGACCAGACCAAAATAATGAAAGAAGAGGTTACTTTCTATAGAAATCTTTACAATCAAAAGACTGACGTTGCAAATGTGACTGAAGCTGCGCACGACTTTATTGCTGGAGAAGATATTCCTCGCCTTAGAGACACTGACTCCAACTCATGTGAAGGTCTTGTCACGGTCAATGAAGCATCGTGCGCTTTACAAAGCATGAAAAATGGATCAGCGCCAGGTATGGACGGAATTACTGTTGAATTCATGAAATTTTTCTGGCCTAAATTAAAAGATATTGTAACCGACTCTTTCAATGAATCCTTTCAGAAAGATGAGCTGTCTTATACTCAATACCAAGGTGTGATAACACTAATTCATAAAGGCAAAGAACTGGATAAAGAACATCTAACAAACTGGAGACCTATTACCTTAACAAACACTGACTATAAAATTCTAGCTAAAGTTATGGCACAGAGACTAAGGGGTGTTATACAACATCTGGTCAGCGAAGACCAGGTTGGTTACATTAAAGGTCGAAATATATCTACAGTCATTCGTACAATTGACGATGCAATCAATTACGTAAACAAAACAGGTAAATCAGGTTTTATATTAGCGCTTGATTATTCAAAAGCATTTGATTCCATAACAAAAACGTACTTATTGAAAGCATTCGATGTTTTTGGATTTGGTCCCGATTTTAAGAAATGGATTCGAATTATGTTAAAAAAGGCTGTGAATCACATAAATCATGGGGGCTGGATATCGGAGAGTTTTGATGTTAATTGTGGTATTAGACAAGGATGTCCGTTTTCCCCTTTAGCCTTCGTTTTGGCTGTAGAACTGCTAGCTATTAAGATTAGAAATAGTGGCATTGAAGGAATACAGATACGAAATGAAACAAATGCATGCATCAAAATTCAACAGATGGCTGACGACACAACCCTTTTTTTAAAACACCAAAATGATATAACAACGGCAACAAATATTCTCAGACAATTTGCATGTTTCTCTGGCTTGAAACTAAACATACGCAAAACTAAAGTCTTGGCAATAGGTAATGTTGAAGAAAGAGTTCTTAACATACCCTTTGAAATAGTGGACAAAATAAAAATCTTAGGAATATCCTTTGCAAAAGACAAAATGGCCAAAGAAATAGAAGACAACTGGAAAAGTAGGCTGAAAACTCTAACAGCTATGATAAAAGAATGGAGTAAGAGAGACCTTAGCATACATGGTAAAATAGTGATCATAAAGACATTTTTGACCAGCCAATTTATTTATGTTATGCAGTCGGTTGGACTGCCAAGGGAAATACTGATTAAAGTTAATACAATTTTATATAAATTTCTTTGGCAAAGGAAACACAGTAACAGAAAAGCCTTTGAAAAGATTAAAAGAAAGGTCATGAAAGCAGATTATAAAGGAGGGTTAAGAATGGTTGACATGATTGAATTGCAAAATACCTTCTACCTACAGTGGATTGGACGATTATACAACAAAAGAACTGAGACATGGTGCCTCATTCCTTTTTGGCACTTGAAAAGAATAGCTTCAGCTGAGGAAATATTTGAAATAAACTGTTCTCCTAAAGATATACCAGGGATCTCTACAATCGAAAATAATTTTTGGAAAGAAGTTTTATTAACTTACCTAGATAACAAAACTAAAGTAGAAAGCGATAGTGTGCTTGCAAAATATATTGGTACACAATGTCTCTTTTATAATAAGTTAATCAAATATAAAAGTAAGGTCCTCAATTTTGAAAAATGGCGAGAGAAAGGCCTCATCACAATAAACGATATTATTAAAACGCAGGAAAGGCGTTTTTTAACTTTAGTGGAAGTACAAGACCTACTTAACCAAAACAGGGCAATAACCATGTTTCAATACAATGCTCTACTAAATGCCATACCACAAACTTGGATTGACTTGATAAAAGATAGGAATAGACGATTTGAAATGGAGAATCATGGTACCTCTGATGCAAATCATTTCTATGCTAAAACAAAACAAATTAAAGAATATCTGTTGAAAAAGAGTAACAACAAACCGTTAACTCCACACGCCGTAGATTTCTGGAGCAGAAAACTGAACATTGAATTGAGTGAAAAGATGTGGCTTACGCCAAGACTGGCAACAAAAGAAGTACGCTTACGTGAGCTGCAATGGAAATTGTTACATAATATCTATCCCACAAATATTATGCTACAAAAAATGGGCGTGTGCCAATCTATTTCATGTGATTATTGTCCGGACACTGTGGATACCATTGAGCACTTTTTTTTTGAATGTCCATCAGTGAGACAATTTTGGTTAGAAATTGAAAATATTATTTTCTCAAAGGTAGGCATGAAATTGCATTTGTCTGTAACAGACGTGCTGTTCGGACTACATGAAAAGAAATCTTCACATAATTATGCGTGCATCAATAACATTTTGCTAGTGGGTAAAATGTGCATAAGCAAGATTAAAAAGACAAAGTCATCGATACCATATGAAATGGTTTTTGAGCAGGAGGC
>JAMYXO010004292.1:0-2500 GCA_033310375.1 Conus canariensis | reverse complement strand
AAAAAAAAAAAAAATTAAAGGACTTGAGAAGAGATCTTAACATTCAAGAGAAAATTGTGTAGTAGTAAAGACTTTTGTAGTGTGCCAGCTTATTTTTGTTATGCAGGCTACTGGTACTCCTTAAAATATATTTGTAGTGGACTGAAGTCGTGAGAATTGGAAGGGTAAGAGGAAGACAGGCTGGCGTTAAACAGGGATGCTGCTCGCAGCGCCAGGTGTGATCGACCAAAGGGTGGTAAAGGCTGGTAAGGGAATGTAGGAGGAGAGTTGGAGAAGGGTAAAAAAAAGAGTGAAGAGGGTGGACCCCACTCAGGCCAGGACACTACAGGCGGAGCCCTGTCAGATGCATGTAGTTTCTTTTATTGACATTAAGAGAAGACTGTGCGTGGAGAAGATGGTGCAGCGCACTGACGTAGTCACACAGCGGGGGACCCACCGAATGTTTACACAGGCACGTGGCATGCGTCGACACGGCGAGGTGCGACTCTTGTCAATCCGTGGCTCAGCTGTCGTGGTGGGTAAGATTTACGTCCTATTGGCCGTAGGCCCTTAAGGACCGGGTATACACGAAGACATAGGTCTGCACATTCTGTGGCGACTGTTGTCGTTGGCAGTGGTGGGTGGGTTCCGTGTGGGGCCGTCGTGTGTCGCTCACTGAGCTGTGGTTCCTTGTGAACTTTAGTTCAAATTCGGATGTTGGTCGACCGACGATGGTCGTCGGTGTATTTTGCCTCCCCCACCCCCACCCCCCTCCACACACACACACAAGGCTGTCTTCAGGGCCACCAGGCGGCCGCCTTCGTGCTCGGGTGGCGATGGTCCTGTGCCACGTGAGGCCGTCTCAAAGAGGGAGCAGGACAAAAGTCGCTGGAGCGCTGCACGAGCCCCTTGTATTCTGTGGTCCATGCAGACTACAGCCGAGAGGACAATTTTTCAGCCCAACCCCTGTCTAAGAAACTAAACAGTTACGTAGTAAATTAGGTTTAAAGAGCTTTTTAAGGGCCAGCTTAAACAGATTTGTTTATAAGAATACTGATTTTCACAAAACTAAACAAACCTAATTGAATTATAATACTACCTTTTTAATGGCTGAATTCAGGACAAATCTGTCGTCGATATGCGACACGTTTAGTTCACCAGTCTACGCCACTAATATATACTGTTCAAAAAAAAGAAACGCATACATTCGTTGAAGAAAATTTATTTCAAATTTCATTAATTTAGCAAAAATTCGATTGAAATCGTTTCACAACAGAATTTTGTTTGTTTTAAAGGTGATCGATTCCAGTTTCATTCCCAGTGTTTGTATAGTTCACATAGCCGATACACACCATTCTAGGCAGCGAGGACTCAGTAAGGGGTATGTCCACCACCTGCAGCAACAACGGCCCGGCACCTGGCTGGCATGGAGCGGATCACATCGCAGATCACCTCTGCTGGCATGGTGTCCCACTCTTCCTGGAGGGCGGTGAACAGCTCGTTGACGTTGTCAGGACCGTGCACTCGCGCCCGGACTCATCTGTCCAGCTCACCCCATTTGTGCTCAATGGGGCTGAGGTCTGGCGACACTGAGGGCCAAGGAAGAACGTTGTTGTTGTTGTTGGCGAGGGTTTGCATCGTTAGTCGCGCAGTATGAGACCTGGCGTTGTCCTGTTGGAACAGCGTGCGAGGCCCGGCCATAAGAGGCAGGACATGAGGCTGGAGAATTTCAGCCATATACCGCTGGGCGTTCAGCGTGCCTCGGGTCTCGCACCTGGGGACTCCTGCCAGCATAGCGGATGGCCCCCTCACACCATGACGCCTCCATCACCATGGGCAGGTGCCTCGTTCACACAGTTATGGTCATGTCTACGGTACACCCTCCTCCACCTGTCATGGCGTTGGAGCTAGAAGAAAGACACGTCTGAAAACCAGACCCTGTTTCAGTGGTTCCTGAGGGTCCAGGGACGATGCTGAGTTGCCCACTGCAGACTGTTCCCACGATGATGCTGTGCGAGGACAGGTCCTCCGACAGGTCTGCAAGCCCATAGCCCTGCAGCATGCAGGAGATTTCCGAACAGTCTTTGATTCTTTGACCTCCGGGTAATTGCTGGGCGGTTTGTGAGGCTGACTGAAAGCGATTTCGCAGGTCGTTGACCCAGTTGTAGCGGTCTTGAGCTGGAGTTGTTGCCAAAGGTCTTCCAGAGCATGGTCGGTCTGCCGTGAAGCCGCTGATGCGATGACGACTCAGAAGCCTGCTGAGGTGCTCTGGCTCACGTTGAAGTGTCGGGCGACTTCAGGCTGACTTTGCCCGGCTTGCAAACACCCCAGTGCGTTCTCACGGTCTTGCTGACTGAGTCACGGCATCTTTGCAGTTTGTATTGACGGACTGGTTTTCCTCAGAATGACTCACTGTGTGTGTGTGCTTTGTTTGCCTTAATTTGATTATTCATTCACCAAAACATGCATGAATTTGCTTCACTCCGGCGCAAAGCACGACCAAAAAATGGAAAAGTGCTGA
>JAMYXO010004291.1:15000-17765 GCA_033310375.1 Conus canariensis | reverse complement strand
CCTATCGGGGTACCCACTGAAGGGGCCGCCTCTGGTGCTACATTCAGTTTTTCCCTTTCCTTCATTTAAAAGCCCATTCAGTCATCTTTCCCTTCATTTTTCATCAACGGAATTCTGCTATGTGTATAAAAGTTATCCATTCCAACCCAGACGGGCCTTCTCTTCCAAAATTATGAAATTTTTCGGGGGCACAAGATGCCCATTTTCATCTAACGCTTTTCGCGTCCCATATCCTTTTTAAAACCCTTTCGTTTCTGTTTTCTTTTTTTCCCCTTATTCTCCTATTCTTTATTAATTCTTCTATCTATCTATCTGTTTTCTGTCTTCTTTCTACTGTCTGCTCTCTCTCTCTCTTCCCCTTCTCTCTCTCTTTTCTCTCCTCTCTCCCCTCTCTCCTCCTCTCCTCGGCCTTTTACTTAAACCCCTCCTCCACTAATTGGGAAACCCTAAAGAGGATGACTTACTGCAGGGATAAGGCAATTTCCGAGCGTGGATGTTCTTGTCACTGACATTCGATGGATAATTTCTCAGAGATAAAATCAGACATCAGATTAAGAGGGGAAGAAGGGGCAGAAGACAAGGGATGAGAAAGAGGGTGGTAATGACGATGAGGCGGAGGCAGATTAGAAGGCAGCAGTAACACTGGAGGGGACAAAACTCTGCACAGTGACGTGCTCTTCACGCTGATTTCTGTTGACCGTTCTGTTCAAACAGCTGGTGAGTCACCTGTCAGCAGGAAAGTATTCACATAAAAGCATGATTTTCAAGGGGGTACACACACACACACACACACACACACACACACACACACACACACACACACACACACGCATGCACACACATACACACGGCACGCGCGCCTACACACACACACACACACACACACACACACACACACACACACACACGCACGCACGCACGCACGCACGCACACACACACGCACGCACGCGCGCATGCACACACACACACACACACACACACACACACACACACACACACACACACACACACACACACATCGTGACGTGTATTTCATGAAACCTTAACCAGTCAATAGACTTTGACCTCAACAAAGAAACAAAGAAAGACAGGCAGCCGGGCAGACAGACACACAGAAAGAGAGAACATCACAAGTATGAACTTACTATAGATTACAAGGATTACTCCGAACGTCTGATCTTCTCAACAAAGTCCCCTTCTCTTCTCCGCACCCCCCACCCCCACCCCCCCCCCCCCCCCACCCACCCATCCACCTCCCCCTCCCTTTCGGCCTGGATTAATTCTGTCAATAACTAATGAATGTGTCCTTGAAGGATGCATCTAAAGATCTGAACTTTACTGAAATCAAAGTTACACAAAAAAAATTCCGACATCAGGAACGTCGATTACCCATTGCTGTCTCTCTCCTCTTCGTTCTTCCTCTCTCTTGTCCTCTCTCACCCTTCTCTTTCCTTTTTTATTTCTCTTCCTCTTCCTCGTCCTTTCTCTCTCTTACCCCTCCATGCCCGTGTCCTTCTCGTTCGCCATTCCTTCTCATCACAAGAAACTCTTTCTATCGCCTAGGTAGGAAACCTTTCAATTTCTTTGGTATATACACTTTTCCATCGTGTGCGTGTGTGTGTGTGTGTGTGTGTGTGTGTGTGTGTGTGTGTGTGTGTGTGTCTGTCTGTCTGTCTGTCTGTCTGTCTGTGAGAGAGAGAGAGAGAGAGAGAGAGAGAGAGAGAGAGAGAGGGAGAGAGAGAGAGGTCAGTTAAATATTCCTCCCAGATCTAATGTCTAGATTCCTCAAACCTGCCCACAATTGTCTGGTGTCTTGTCTACCTGTTGAGGTATACACGTCTGCAGTAATATCTTTCCCTCCCTACCCTCCCTATCCTCTCTCTCTCTCTCTCTCTCTCTCTCTCTCTCTCTCTCTCTCTCTCTCTCTCTCTCTCTCTCTCTCACGCATACACACACACACACACACACACACACACGCACACACACACACACACACACACACACACACACACACACACACATACACACACACACACTTACTCACTCACTCAGTCACTCACTAAAACAGAGAGAGAGAGAGAGGGTGCGATCACAGAATATATAAGGAAACCAAGAAAATGTTAAGGCTAAGAGACAAACAAGTGGCACAGAAGATGGTACAGAAAAACCCTTCTGAGGGAAGACATTATAGACATAAGTCACAGAGAGAGACGACAGAAAGGAAGAAACAAGCGAAGACAATGCTGTGTTCAAAGTCATTACATCACCCAAGACATTCTGGCTGGATGACAGAACGAAGACAGCTGCTTAGTGAAATAGGAGAGAGGGGCATGCGATATGGTGTAGAATGGCATTTTGTCAAAAAGACAAATCAGTGATTCATGTTTCCGTTGTGCTTTCTTTTCTACAGAAAGTAAACGTCTGAAAAAGAATTTTGGAAACAATGAGAGAGAGAGAGAGAGAGAGAGAGAGAGAGAGAGAGAGAGAAGAGAGATTCAGATTCAGATTCAGACTCAGATGGTTGATTCATACAACAAGGCCAATGCCTTTAATGCAGGGGTACGGGTGTGTAAACATTCACAGCACAATAGTTATAAGCAATGGAATTTGAATTACTGGATGAAACACGAACAATCCTAAAACAGTTTCAAGAAGTGAAAATGTCTCTGCACTTAAGGGCTTTGAACAAAAACATTGAACATTTTTAACAACTTCAGCAGAAGTGGGTGAACAGAGTAAGCTCAGTTTAAACATGGATGGCTGT
>JAMYXO010004291.1:0-10000 GCA_033310375.1 Conus canariensis | reverse complement strand
GTGTGTGTGTGTGTGTGTGAGAGAGTGAGTGTTTGTGTGCGTGTGTGTGTGTGTGTGCGTGCGTGTATGTGTGTGTGAGCGCGCGCGCGCGCGCGCGCGTGGACGTGGGTGCACACACACACACTTGTTTGGAGTCTATTCAAAGTGGGGGTAAAATATATTTTTCTTCAAGACTCTTATGTTGAGTAAGATAGAGTAGGGGGTGAAGAAAGGAGAGAGAGAGAGAGAGAGAGAGAGAGAGAGAGAGAGAGAGAGAGAGAGAGAGAGAGAGAGAGAGAGATAATATGCTGGATAGGCAAGGAATGAACGTGTATTAAGTTATAAAAGAAATTGTCAACGACAGAGAAAGCATTACTTGTATCATAGTGCATAAGTATAAGATAAAAATAGTACACATATTACAACATATGAACACCGATAAAACAAAGGAACATTTAGTTCATTATATCACAGCACTGCAACATTACGATAAATATTACGACAAAGAATCAGACACTACATGTAACACTACACATCAATGTTAAATACAATGAGAGACCACACAACACCTGTAGCATAACACATCAACAGTAAGTACAAACAAAGAATCAAGGAGTACATGTAACACATCATATCAACACTGATTAAAACACATGAAACATTCAACCCCCATCTTGCGCCGAATTGGATGAAGATAAGTGATTAGTCGTTCATTTTCGTTGTCCTGAGTGTTGTGTATCTTGCCTGAAGAAGACCCAAGAGGTCGAATCGCGTTGTGTTTTGTCTTGTGATTCGTTTGTCAACGTTTTTTTTTTTTTTTTTTTTTTTTTTTTTTTTTGGGTGGAGCTTCATCAATAATTTTTCAAATATGAATATTAGGTACAGCAAAGTAAATATACTGGCTTTGTGTGTTTCGTAGTACAAGATACGAACATGCAGTACACTGGATTACAGGTTATCAACATTAAGAACAACAAAGGAGTATGCATTACATGTTTCACAGAACAAGATGAAATACTACAAAGTACACTTCGTACGCTGTATCAGAGCGGAGTGCGCTATATACAGCACAGCAATGTTAAATACAACAGTAAGAAACAAAGAGCGCACAACATATCCAATCACAGCACATCGACATAAAGAACAACCAAAGAACGTACAGTACATTGTATGGCAGTACATCATCATAAATAAAACAGCAAAATAGCATGCAATACATTGTATTACAGCACATCAATATTTAAGAGCGAGAAAGGAATACTTAGTATATTTTATAGCAGCACATCAATGTTAAGAACAAGAAAGGAAAACTTAGTACATTGTGTAGTAGCTCAACATTAAGAAGGACAAAAGAACATGCAGTACATTGTATTACAGTAGATCAACATCAAGAAAAGCGAAATAATATACAGCTCGTTGTATTACAACACATCAACATCAAGAATATCATGAACATCAAAATCACATGCAGTACATTGGACCACAGCACGTCAACATTAACAACAGCCAAATTGCATCGAGTACATCGTATTACAGCAAATCAACATCAAAAACAGCAAAATAACGTGCAATACATTGTGTTACAGCAGATCAGCATCAAGGAAAGCGAAATAATATACAGTACATTGTATCACAATACATCAACATCGAGAAAAAGAAAGGAATGCCCAGTGCAGTGTACAGCAACACATCAACATTAATTAAGAACGACAACAGAACATGCAGTACATTGTATTACAGCACGTCAACAGTTAGAACAAGAATGGTACACATAGTACATTGTGTTATAGAACATCAACGTTAAGAACAACGAAAATTCGTATAACACAACACATTTTATTAAAGCATATAAACATTAAAGACTACAAACTGACATGCAGTACAATATATCGCACCACCTCAACATTAAGAACAATAAAATCGTTTAAAGTAAATTGCACTACAGTATATCAACATTAGGGTCAATTAAAAAGATGTATTACAGCTCTTCAACATTAAGAACTACAGAATAACATGAAGTACATCCAACGCTCTTCTTGCGCCGAATTCGATCAAAAAAAATACGTGAATGCTCTTTCTTCATTTTCGTTGTCCTTAGTGTTGTTTATCTTGCCTGAAGAAGACCTAAGAGGTCGAAACGCGTCGTGTTTTGTCTTGTGATCTGTTTTTCCACGTTATTCGGTGGAGTCATGATCATTACTTTTAAAATTAATAAAGTACAATGTCTCACACCACATCAACATGTGGAACAACAAAATCGCATACTGAGCACTGAGAACTTTCCATACATTGTATTACAGTACATCAACATTAAGCACAGCTAAAGAACATGCCATACATTCTATTACAGTATATCAACTTTAAGCACAACTAAGGAACAAGCAGTACATTGTACTACAGCACATCAACCTTAAGATCAACAAAAGAACAAGCAGTGCATTGTATTACATCCTATCAGCACTAAGAACGACCAAGGAATATACAATACATGGTATTACAGCATCTCGACGTTAAGAATAGAGCACAAAGTGCATTTGATTGCAGCATATCAACATTAAGAACAACAAAGAGCATACAGTACACTGTATAATACCGCATCAACATTAAAATAGGACAACAAAAGAACATACCGTACATTGTAATTCAGCACATCACCAATAAGTATACGAAAGAACATATAGCATAATATTACAGCTTGCCAACTATATATTTTTTTAAAAAATGTGTATCGCATGACGTCAACATAACATATAATGAAACAAACATGGAGTACCTTATATTACAGCACGTCAACTCTGGACACAGTTTTTTTTTTTTTTTTAAATGCCTTGTATGACAGCACTTCATCATCTAGTACTAAATCTACGTAAGAAAAACACAATGTAATAAGGTCAACGTTGCAGCCAAGATATACATTAAAAGTTTGTAAGATCCCGGTTTGGTTTGGTTTTTTAATTCGTTCTTTTCTTTTGCTTTCTTTCTTCTTTCATCTTAGCTTTCTTTTCTTTGTAGCCCTTCTTGTGATGTCTCTCTCTCTCTCTCTCTCTCTCTCTCTCCCCTCTCACTCTCTCTCTCTCTCTCTCTTCTGCCCTACCCCCGTCTTTCTTGTTTTGTGACTTTTCCGTTTTTGTAGGCTACGGTTTTTCCTTTTGACAATATGCAGATTATTGCGGTTGCCTCTCCTGTTTCGTTTGTTTTGTACCAACTTAATGTTATGAAATAAGCGTAGAAATGTCATAACTCATAACTTTCTTTTTGTTGTTATTTTTCCTAACAACAGTCATGACTTTTTTTGTGTGCATACCTTCTCCTCTCCCCCCCCCCCCCCCCCCCCCCCCCCCCTTCCTTCCCTTCTTCCCGCTTTCTTCCCCCCCCCCCCCCCCTTAAAACCTCTCTCCAATCTTTTCCATTTGCTTTATCTGTAGCCTGTACCTTTTCTATATTTCATGTACAGCGGATTTTGTCTGAAGAAGAGTAGGGGTGGAGTGAGGGGGTAGCTTAAACCATAACAATGACAATGAGTCGCGAGCTGATTCATATTGAGACGCTTACCTCCCAAAATGTTATTTTTTTTAATTTTCCATTTGAAAAGAATTCACACACACACACACTCTCTCTCTCTCTCTCTCTCTCTCTCTCTTTTCTCTCTCTCTCTCTCTCTCACACACACACACACACACACACACACACACACACACACACACACCGCAGATGCTTCCCTTAGATGAATACAGAGAGTTAGCGTGTTGTAAACTTGTTATCAAGAGTACAACTAATAAAACGCACATTAGATCTTAAATAAAAATGAGGTCAGATATTGATTTTCCTAAAAGAGCAAAATCTATAGCTTCTCAAAAAACACTGGCAACGTACACGTCAAAAAGTATTACTGATTCTGGAGTTTCAATCGATAACGATGCTCTATCCATTAGACCGTTATTTTCTCCTATACCACCATGGGAGCTTAATAAAGCACATTTTGATATTGAACATACTAATATGAAAAAAGATGAAAACATAAACATGTTAGCAAGCTGTATCAAATGCCATATTGAAAAGAACTATTCAAATTATTTGAAAATATACACAGACGGTTCGTGCATTGATAAACAAACAGGTTGTGCATTCTTAATACCAGACTTAAGAGTAGAGAAATCATTTTATATCGGAATTAACAAATCGATATTTACAGCAGAATTAACAGCGATACTCCTGGCTTTAAATTATCTTTTAAACTTTCCAAAAACAATATTTCAAATTCTGTTCTGTGTTGATTCTAAATCAGCTCTTCAGGCATTAAAAGTTTCTCAATTGCACACAAGACCTGAAATGGTCATAGAGATAATTTGTATGATACACATGTTGATTGCAAGAGGAACCCATGTAGTTTTTTGTTGGATTCCTTCACATTGTTCTTTTCATTATAATGAAAAAGTAGACAGGGCAGCTAAACGTGGAGCCAAAAATAGTTTTGGTTCAGAACTGTTTGATTTCCCCTTATCAGTACATGAACAGTGTAACTTAGTTAAGTCGCATATCTGGAAAGCTTTCGAATATAGTATGGTAGATCACGTTTATAAAGAACAGTTTGATATTAAAAGAATCAAAGAGAATTTTAATCTTAATAGAAAATTACTCTCATTAATGCACAGGTGGAAACTTAATGCATTTAAAACAAAATATGTAAAAAACGTAGTTTGCGTATGTGGAAACAAAATTACTCCAATTCATATTGTTTCATGCAATGATATGAAAAAAATCATTCCAGTATTGAAGCAAAATACTGTGCAGGCCATTTTTCAGTCACCAGCTTTAACGTACGAATTCTTTGTACACTTAGAGTGCACCCCTATTGGAAAATACTTATAATATTTTTATTAACTTTATTTGCGGGGGATAAGAAAGGAAGGGGGGTGGGGTGGATAAAATGGGGGGGGGGGGGAAGCAAAGGATTTTGTTTGTTTGTTTATTCTTTTTTTCCTTTTTTTTTCCCTTTTTTTCTTTAGTACTGTCATCCGTTTGACTTTAATTGATAAGTTAGTTGTTGGTTATAAGTATTTTGTTTCATGTTAATCTTCACTTATGACTTGTGTAAAGATATTCACACACTTACACATCCACAACTCTCTCACTCACACACACACACAGGCACACATACTCACACACACACACGCACACACACACACACACGCACACGCGCGCGCGCACACACTCACACGCACACACACATTCGCGTGCACGTGCACCCATACATATACACATACACACATTATGTGCACGCTCGCAATTACTTCCGTACACATTCACTTTTTTTTTTTCTTTTTTTTTTTTGGTCTAATATCACGAATGGTGGATAGACGTTAAATGAAGGACACACACACACACACACACACACCGCATAAGCGCGTGCATACTCTCTATCTATCTATCTATCTATCTATCTGACACTGTTGTTAAAAGGTCTGTGCACTTCGGCAACATTGACACTGTCTCCATCCGCATTATTAGTCCAGGCTTCTTTTCACCAGCCTTGCCATTAGGGCTTAAGAAGAGTTCAGAAAATCACCTGAATGACCAAACATAGGCCTACTTCTTTCAGCTGCAATTCTCTCAGATTCTTAGAGAATCGTTTTATTTATTTTCGTTTTGCTTACAACGTGCGTCTGGATGTAATGTCCACAAGACTCGTAGTGTCGGCTGCATGTGCGTATGTTTTGAATGATGAATGGAACCACGTGGGATATGTGCTTTGTGTGTAAGGAAGACGCGAAGCGATGATGTAGAGCTTACTTTAACGTGTAAGACCTTATACGTAAAACGAACAAACTTGTGATTTTTACTGGCGCCGTATGACAACTCATCAAACTAAGTGAAAACCCAACATGTTGATCAAAACACTGTTGAAGGATATGTTATGAATAATACCAATGATATTTGTTGTCAGATGCCAGGTTATAGGGAGGTTCTGTTAGCAGCCAGGTTTGACTGGATGTGAGCGTTCCCTGAGTGACGAATGAAAAAATTAAAAATCGGTTGGAAGATACTCGTCTGCGTCAAGAAATTGTGTCGAACCTGTTGTTGTCGTAATTGGATTGTTGCTGCATCAAAATATCACTTAAAAAGTTACTTCCATCACTGAAAAATACATAGATAAGAATGATAATAAAAATGATAGTAATAAATAAAAGTAAGAAAGAACGAAGGAAAGAAAGAAAGAAGAAAAAGAACAGGAAAAGACGAAAATATCTATAAATAAACAGCGATCTATTGTTTCGTGGTGAGAAAAAAAAAAGGATCGTTCGACATATTCTGTAAACTATTTGGGTTCGAGCAAAGGGAAGTAATTGTATGAACATTCTCCAGTGATGGAAATCACTTTGTGTCAACTCTCTTCTTATATATTCTTCCTTAACTCCATGGGGAGTCCTTAGTGCAGCACACTGATAGAAAAATTCGCCAGATTCCTCCAGAACTAGCAAGACCACTGAATTTTGGCGCATGGCCATACCATCGTCGTTTTCTTCTCCTGATTGACGTCGGTACTCTCCAGTGACTGGAATCAGTTTGTAGCTGGTTGATTTAAATTTCTATTCTCGATTCGTAAGTAAACATGTTCATTCAATACAACCCTAGTATTCAAGTTCACAATTCCAAGGAAATAAACGAGTCCCAGTTTCCAACAAAGATTGCTGGAATCGACTTCACAGCCAAGTTCAAAACAATTTTGGTTCCGTAGACCTAATAATGTATCTCATTCTCGGTCCAGCTCCTACTTGCAGGTTGTGTTGCCTCCCTTGAAGGAATAAAAATCGCCCACAACTTCAACTAAGGGTACGTTCATACTCGCATTCACGACAGTCGTGAAGACCGACGAAGATCGCACTGACGCAACAATCCCTCTTTATTCTCAATTGCAGTGCGCAGGGTGTTTGTACTATCACGGATACGCATTCACGACCACTCATGCAAAAATTGCACGTGCTTACCACAATTCACGCGCGCATGCGGACTGAAAAAGAGCCTTGAGGACGAGACTAACCCTTCTTTATCGCTGACGGCGTTCTAGGCATTCATACTCAAACGCTTTGGTGCAAGTGTCCGAATCAAGAGACTCTATCGTTATATTCTTCTCAAATTTGTATTCCCTTGCTAGTCTATCTTTCTTTACTTTCTCTCCAGATCAACAGTACACATCTCCAGTAAATGATTGTATATGTCAGGTGTCATTCTCAGATACACCATCTGTACATGTCAGCAGTCCAGGCATTGAATGATGATACTCTCCATGCATCTCTCGCGGTCATTTTATTGGGTGCACAGAAAATCGGCGAGTTCTTCGATGCTTCATGGTTTGTTTGTTTTTTCCTCCACCACAAAATCAGTTTCTGTCACCTCGGCAGTGCCATGTTCACCAGAAAACTAGCAGTGGCTAGCGTCCTCATCCTCAAAGACAGAGAGCGTGCTGATAAGTATGAACGTCATTTTTTTTTCCACGTGCATGAGATTCTTCACGTCTGCACTACAGCCGTGAGCGGCAGCATGAACGAAGCTCTGGAATCAGTTCTTCGTTCTCCGTGTGTCTGAGAACTAGATCATGACTCGTGAGCTTGAGAGAAACATGTGTGGTTTCCCGATCGACATTCGCGACTCTATGTTTCGTTCAAGTTAGAGCGGCCTTAAACTATTTCATTATTAGATTGTAATACATAAAACAAGTCTTACAGCAATAAAGCAGATAGTACAGATTTGTGTGGTGGCGTTCAAATCCATATAGGTTCGAATCGTGTATGTGTCATTCTGAAGTGTAACTGCGGTAGCAATTGTTAACCAGTGAGCTGGTTACGGTTTTTTGTGTGAACACTAAGGGTACGGCTATGTCAAAGACAACGCCTCGCCTCTGTCTGTCGCACTAACGTCTTCTACGACCGCTGGCAGGATCCTCTTTAAAACATGACACTGGGGATTCTCAGTAAAAGCATCTGGCCGAAGACAAAACTTTCTATAACGACTGATGCTTGAGTTAGGGATATTTTCCAAAGTCGCTATATTCCATGACGCTGTTCTTTGGTGTACTGCATGAAAGCTTACGTTTACAACGGTTACAATTCTTACACGGTCAATAAATGCAGTGATATTGACCTTTTGCCAGATGTAATTCGGATGGAGGCCAGAACAAAGGTCGTTGTTCCATTGCACACAGTTTAACAATTATGGTTCTGCATTGCTCAACATTGTTTTCGAGGTTGAGAGAGAGAAGAGAGAGAGAGAGAGAGAGAGAGAGAGAGAGAGAGAGAGAGAGAGAGAGAAAGGCAGACAACTGAACACACAGAGACAGAGAAGGTGGAGGGGGAAGACCGGCATACTGACAGAAAAACAGAAAAAGAGACAGATAGACCGACAATTAAACAAAGACAAACAAACAGCCAGCCAGCCAGACGGACAGGCAAAGAGAGAGAGGCGGAGAGAGAAGAAAGACCGACAGATCCAAACAGACACACACACACACACACACACACACACACACACACACACACACACACACACACACATACACACACACGCACGCACACACACACACACACACACGCGCGCGCGCGCGCGTACAGCCAGGGAGAGACAGCGAAAGGGAAAGAGAGACAGAGTGAGGGCGGGAGAACGGGGGATAGAGACAGAAGAAGTTGGGGAGTGGGAGTGGGGCAGAGAGAAAGATAAATTCTCTCTCTCTCTCTTTCTCTCTCTCTGTCTCTGTCCTCTCTCTCTCTCTCCTCTCTCTCTCTCTCTCTCTCTCTCTCTCTCTCTCTCTCTCCATTATTTACCTAGCCTCTCCTCGCACTCAGTTCACGAGCTAAAAGAATGATTTACAACTGGAAGAAAACAATTTCCGAACACAAATGTTCTCTTCACTGACATTCGATGCATAATTTCTGGCTCAGATGAACTCGATGCGCGAACTCGTCCCAGAGATAAACTCAGAAATCAGATTAAGAGGTGGAGGGGAAGAAGAGAAAGGATGAGAAAGAAAGAAAGGAGACGGCAGAGGAGGAGGAAGACACACAGGCAGTAGTATGTCGGGAGAAGAAAAAAAAACGTATCCACTCCAGGTAATGCCGCTTGAGTTGATTTGTAGTTGTCAGCTATGAGGTTCAAAATGGACCGTCCGTTGTCTATGAAGAAGAAAGAAAAGAACGCAGACAATATACGAGTTTTCAGAAGTTACAGTCACACACAACACACACACACAGACACACACACAGACACACACACACACACACACACACACACACACACACACACACACACTTGCTTTTACGCGCGCATGCACTCCTACACACACACGCACACCTACACACACACACACACACACACACACACACACACACACACACACTCACACACACACACACACACACACACACACACACACACACACACACACACACACACACACACACACACACACACACACACACATTCACACACACACACGCGCGCGCGCGCGAAAAAGAGAGAGAGAAAGGGAGGGAGGGAAACAGAGAGAGAGAGAGTCCCTATTTTCTCATCTTAATTAAACGTTTGTTAAAGCAGTAACAACAGCACTTTTCAATGATTACACTGTTCATATTCATATAAGGAAGGAAAATATATAACACAAAGAAAATCCGTATAATGTGCAACAATGAGTGAAGTTATACTATGTGAATGAATAGTCCCCAGACCTATGTCATCATATTAGCATAAGCAACAGCAACAACACCAGAGCTCAACGCGGCAGTATCGTCTAAGTACCTTTTCACAGCATCAGTATTGCTTAAATCAGTATGATGATTTTCGAGGTGGACAGACAGACAGACAGACAGACAGACAGACACAGAGAGAAAGAGAGAGAGGGGAGGCAGATAAGGAGAAGGCCACATACTAACAGACAAGAAACAAATTCTGGCAGATAGACAATTAAACAGAGAGAGAGAGAGAGAGAGAGAGAGAGAGAGAGAGAGAGAGAAACAAAAAGATGACAAATCGA
>JAMYXO010004290.1:0-17766 GCA_033310375.1 Conus canariensis | reverse complement strand
TTTTTTCCCCAGCCCTCCCCCCTCCCCATTCCCCCCACCCCCTTCCTCCATAGTCCGCTTTTTTTGAAGGGGCCTACTCCCCTCTTCCTCCCTCCCTCTCCCTTTCCCCTCTCCCCTAAAAGGCCCCCCCCCCCCCCCCCCAAAAAAATTGAATACATTGCAAATTATTCCCCACATACCTAATAAAGCCTTATAAAAAAAGAATAATAAAAAATATATAAAGGAAAAAGATAAAAATACATAAAATTACGTAAAAAAATCAATGAGAAAAACAAGGAATTTTTAATAGATAAAGAAGTTGGGGAATTATTAAAACTTCTTTTAGGAAAAAAAAGACGGGTTTCACAAGTTACTGATAGTGTGCCATGACTGTGAGAAAAAGTGCGTAGCAGCAGCAGATTTGTATATGACTGTTAGTGTAAAAAATACTGAAGGCTATGAACAGGAAAACAATACAACCAAACGTGATTCAAAATCGATGCATTTGTGGCACAGACAGCGCCTAGCTTACTACAGAAGGTGATGTGCAGCAGCACACAGAATCTTGTCAACAAAACATTCACACACAAATAATGGCAACTATTGTGGAAAGAGGGAAGACCTTGGTCAATCTCCTCCATGTTTGTGGCCAAGTTCAACACATCACTTGTACCTGGAGCAAAGATGTTGTGAAAGGAAATCCTCACTAGGACCCATCGTGACTGTTGATTTTGAAAGTTGTGAAGTGGACTATTACTATGTGTGATTGACAGTCCAAGGATTAGTCACAAATATATTTAATACCACGATGTGGGATCCATGTCATGACGAACGTTTGTAAAGGCTCATTGTACAACGTTGTTTCCACATAAGTTTCGTATATCTGCCTCCCTCCTCACTCCTTTTCCCTCAGCCCTCACCCCTACCCAGTTCCCCCATCCCATTCCTCCATAGTCCGCTTTTTTGTGAATGGGCCTAAATAGTCTAAACAACATTAAAGCATTGGCATTCGTATTCTCTCTCTCTCTCTCTCTCTCTCTCTCTCTCTCTCTCTCTCTCTCTCTCTCTCTCTCTCTCTCTCTCTCTCTCTCTCTCTCTCTGAAAAGTCACAAATTGAATACATATGCAAATTATTACCTACATAGCTAAATAAATGCCTTAATAAATAAAGAAATAATAAAGAAATATATAAAGGAAAAGATAAATAAGTACATAAGTATATACGTAAATAAATCAATGAGAAAAAACAAGGAATATTTCATATAGGATAAAGATTTTGGTGAATTATTAAAACTTCATTGAGGATAACATAGACGTTGTCACAATTATATGACTAGAGTAAATAATGAAAAAAATACGGAAAGAAAGAAAGTAAGAAAGAAAGAAAGAAAGAAAGAAAGGAAGGAACGAAGGAAGGAAGGAAGGAAGGAAGGAACGAGGGTAGGAAAAGTCCAAAAAAGCAAGAGAGATAAACAAAATGGAAAACAAAACGCCGAAGTATCCACGGTGGGTAAGTGAAAAAAGAATTCATTAATTACTGAATTAGTTAGTTAGTTAGGTCTATTATTCGGAATTTATAATCATCTTCTCATAACGTCTTCATGGCACATCAATCCTCCCTGTCTTACATTTCGTTCTTATTTCTTTCTTTATCTTCCTATTTCCATCTCTTCTTTGTTGTTGTTTTTTTTGTACTCTATTCATTTATTCTTTTTATTTTCTTATATATGTATGTATATACACATTCCTTGATTTAAAAAAAAGACAATTACAAAGTTAGAGACACACAGAAAGAGACTCTTTACTACTTGTAATCTGGTAGAAGCAACAACAACAACAAAAATTCTCATGAACTAACAAATTAATTAAAGACCTAACTAAGTAACTAATTAAATAGCTAACTAACTAACTAACTACCTTACTTACTACTTATCTAACTAACTAATTAACTGTTCTTCACATTTTGTTTTGTTCTTCACATTTTTTTCTTTGCTCGGCCAGGATTCGAACCTACAGCTTTTGGATGGGTGGGCGTCTGAAGGCGTGCCTTTTCAGACGGATGTCTTACCCCACCGCCAAGAGACACCTACTGTACATTGAGAAATTTATGCCTTATGAAGTTCACTTTTGTTCCTCCCTAACCAGCACTAACCAGCAGCTAGTTCAAATATTCAGTTGTTTCCTACACAAGTCTGTTTGTATGCCTGTTAGGAGTCTCCTGGCAACTTTAGAAAGTATGCTGAACTCAGCACTGCAGAACATGACGCTATCCCCGTTCAAAACTGAAGGCAAAAGAAACAACATTGTCGTCGTCCTGAGGTTCAATACTATAACCGATTATTCCCTGTCACGTTACTACCACAGAGTCCATGCTGTGTATCGCAAAAAGTTCCCCCTCCAGGTAATCAGGGACAACACTGGGATACACAGAAGAAGCCAAGGGTAGGCAAGGCAGCCTTTTCATCACTATCTGGTTTATTTTTGCCAACTGTGCCCAGTTTGTTCTATGCTGCTGATGCCTACAGTGAAAAAATTGTTTTTACTGATAAACATGTAACTGACAATGATCATCGTTTGCCTGCTTGTGTTTCCCAGTCTTTGTATGACACTCAAAACAATGAACGGCATATCAAAATGAAACTGTGTGGCGCCAGTACACAGTTACTGATAGTGTGCCATGACTGTGAGAAAAAGTGCGTAGCAGCAGCATATTTGCATATGACTGTTAGTGTAAAAAATACTGAAGGCTATGAACAGGAAAACAATACAACCAAACGTGATTCAAAATCGATGCATTTGTGGCACAGACAGCGCCTAGCTTACTACAGAAGGTGATGTGCAGCAGCACACAGAATCTTGTCAACAAAACATTCACACACAAATAATGGCAACTATTGTGGAAAGAGGGAAGACCTTGGTCAATCTCCTCCATGTTTGTGGCCAAGTTCAACACATCACTTGTACCTGGAGCAAAGATGTTGTGAAAGGAAATCCTCACTAGGACCCATCGTGACTGTTGAGTTTGAAAGTTGTGAAGTGGACTATTACTATGTGTGATTGACAGTCCAAGGATTAGTTACAAATATATTTAATACCACGATGTGGGATCCATGTCATGACGAACGTTTGTAAAGGCTCATTGTACAACGTTGTTTCCACATAAGTTTTGTATATCTGCCTCCCTCCTCACACCATTTCCCCCAGCCCTCACCCCTACCCAGTTCCCCCATCCCATTCCTCCATAGTCCGCTTTTTTGTGAATGGGCCTAAATAGTCTAAACAACATTAAAGTATTGGCATTCGTATTCTCTCTCTCTCTCTCTCTCTCTCTCTCTCTCCTCTCTCTCTCCCCTCTCTCTCTCTCTCTCTGAAAAGTCACAATAATACATATTGAAATACTAATATGCAAATTAATTAACTAAAGAATAGCTAAAAAATTAGTAATAAATATAAGTAAATAAATAATGAGAAAAAAAAGGAAATATTATATACATAAAGTATTTTGGGAATTTATAATAAAGATTCATTGAGGATAAACATAGGACGTTGTCACAAATATACGACTAGAGTAAATAATGAAAAAAATACGGAAAGAAAGAAGTAAGAAAGAAAGAAAGAAAGAAAGAAAGGAAGGAAGGAAGGAAGGAAGGAAGAAAGGAGGGAGGGAAGGAAAAGAACCAAAAAAGCAAGAGAAATAAACAAAATGGAAAACAAAACGCCGAAGTCTGCACGGTGGGTAAGTGAAAAAAGAATTCATTAATTACTGAATTAGTTAGTTAGTTAGGTCTATTATTCGGAATTTATAATCATCTTCTCATAACGTCTTCATGGCACATCAATCCTCCCTGTCTTACATTTCGTTCTTATTTCTTTCTTTATCTTCCTATTTCCATCTCTTCTTTGTTGTTGTTTTTTGTAGTCTATTCATTTATTCTTTTTATTTTCTTATATATGTATGTATATACACATTCCTTGATTAAAAAAAAAAGACAAGTACAAAGTTAGAGACACACAGAAAGAGACTCTTTACTACTTGTAATCTGGAAGAAGCAACAAAAAAAACAACTATTCTCAAGAACTAACTAATTAATTAAACAGCTTACTAAGTAACTAATTAAATGGCTAACTAACTAACTAACTACCTTACTTACTACTTATCTGACTAACTAATTAACTGTTCTTCACATTTTGTTTTGTTCTTCACATTTTGTTTTCACATTTTTTTCTTTGCTCGGCCAGGATTCGAACCTGCAGCTTTTGGATGGGTGGGCGTCTGAAGGCGTGCCTTTTCAGACGGATGTCTTACCCCACTGCCAAGAGACACCTACTGTACATTGAGAAATTTATGCCTTATGAAGTTCACTTTTGTTCCTCCCTAACCAGCACTAACCAGCAGCTAGTTCAAATATTCAGTTGTTTCCTACACAAGTCTGTTCGTATGCCTGTTAGGAGTCTCCTGGCAACTTTAGAAAGTATGCTGAACTCAGCACTGCAGAACATGACGCTATCCCCGTTCAAAACTGAAGGCAAAAGAAACAACATTGTCGTCGTCCTGAGGTTCAATACTATAACCGATTATTCCCTGTCACGTTACTACCACAGTGTCCATGCTGGGTATCGCAAAAAGTGCCCCCTCCAGGTAATCAGGGACAACACTGTGATACACAGAAGAAGCCAAGGGTAGGCAAGGCAGCCTTTTCATCTCTATCTGGTTTATTTTTGCCAACTGTGCCCAGTTTGTTCTATGCTGCTGATGCTACAGTGACAAAATTGTTTTTACTGATAAACATGTAGCTGACAATGATCATCGTTTGCCTGCTTGTGTTCGCTAGTCTTTGTATGACACTCAAAACAATGAACGGCATATCAAAATGAAACTGTGTGGCGCCAGTACACAGTTACTGATAGTGTGCCATGACTGTGAGAAAAAGTGCGTAGCAGCAGCAGATTTGCATATGACTGTTAGTGTAAAAAATACTGAAGGCTATGAACAGGAAAACAATACAACCAAACGTGATTCAAAATCGATGCATTTGTGGCACAGACAGCACCTAGCTTACTACAGAAGGTGATGTGCAGCAGCACACAGAATCTTGTCAACAAAACATTCACACACAAATAATGGCAACTATTGTGGAAAGAGGGAAGACCTTGGTCAATCTCCTCCATGTTTGTGGCCAAGTTCAACACATCACTTGTACCTGGAGCAAAGATGTTGTTAAAGGAAATCCTCACTAGGACCCATCGTGACTGTTGATTTTGAAAGTTGTGAAGTGGACTATTACTATGTGTGATTGACAGTCCAAGGATTAGTTACAAATATATTTAATACCACGATGTGGAATCCATGTCATGACGAACGTTTGTAAAGGCTCATTGTACAACGTTGTTTCCACATAAGTTTCGTATATCTGTCTCCCTCCTCACTCCATTCCCTCCGGGGGTTGCAACCTTGCCATGGTCGGAGGGCTTGCGTGGTCCTGTGATCCCTTAGGCTTTGCTGGCGGGGGCATCAATACTTGAAGATAGGCTGGTTTTTTAAAACTGCTTCTAGGCCTGAGAAGTCAAGATGCTGTCTGGCCTAAACATAACGTGGTAAGGAGTTGATGCCCCTGGTAGGGCTTCCCATGTCAGATAGGCTAAGGGTGAGGATCCTGACTAATAGTAACCCGCCTTTCTCCTTTTCTTGTTTTCTGCCTTTCTTATTTGGCTCTTTTCTATCTTTGTCTCCCCTTCAAGTCTTCTTTTCCACACTCCTTTTCTCTCTGTGGTCTTCTTAAGATCCGCCGCGTTTGCCGTGCGGTGCGACCTGTGACGGAGGGGGATGAGATCCTGGTGATTGAGAGGGCCAACGCCCTCAACACATCACTTTGGCTCGGACCTCTCCTAGACAGGAGGTACACTCTGGCCCGCGTGTACTAATCGGCTCCCCCTTCTTGGGGCTGGGTCAAGACAGGCAGTTCTCCCGCTGGCCAAGTTAACCCCTGCAGTGCTCGGCTCTCTGTTCCCGGGAGTTGAGCATGATCAGGGGGGATAGGGGTAGTGGCGTTCTGTTTGTCGTATATCTCTCCTGAAGCCTGGAAGGGGTCAAGACAGTGATTTCTTGGCCCTGGCCCCTTAGTTGGACTCCAAGGTGGGTGGGTAAGGGAGAGACGAAATATAATTAAACTAAACATGGCTTTTTCAAAAATCATCCCCCCCAAAAAGAAGAGGAAGGCAGCAGCCCCTATTTCAGGGGATTTCGAATCGGACAGTGACTCGGATATAGAGATAAGAGAGAGGACAGGTTTCTGGGCTTCCTGGCTCGTGATAGAAGGGACGGAGCAGGAAAAGCCAATTTCAGCTCTGAGTCCTTTTGCGATCCAGAAGGGCTTCCAAGGTCTAGCGGGTGACCCTCAGTCCGTGAAAAGGCTACGGAACGGATCATTCCTCGTCCAGTGCAAGTCAAAAAAACAATTGGAACAGCTGTTGAAGGCAAAAAAGCTCGTGGACAGAGAGATTCGGGTGACTCCCCATAAGCAATTGAATTCATCCAAGGGAGTTATTCGGTGCCCGGATTTGAAAGGTGTCTCGGAAGTGGAGATCAAGACAGAACTTGCATCCCAAGGTGTGACAGAGGTGCATAGGGTGACAGTCAAAAAAGGTGCAGAAAGAGTGCCCACCAACACCCTCTTTCTGACATTCTGCAACCCTGTGCTGCCTCAGGTCATTAACGTAGGGTACCTAAATGTCCGTGTGCAATTGTATGTCCCATCCCCGTTGAGGTGTTTCAGATGTCAGAAATTTGGACATGTCAGAGATCGCTGTTCTGGGGAGGAGGTGTGTGGTATTTGTTGCAAGGCAACCCATGATGGGCCATGTAAAGACCCAGCTCATTGCGCAAACTGCGGTGGCGACCACCCCTCCTCTTCACGCAACTGCCCTGTCTGGATCCAGGAGTCCAACATTCAGAAGTTAAAACAGAAAAGAAGATCTCATTTTTTGAGGCACGTAAGCAGGTGGTTGGCAGTCAGACACCAACAGCGTCTTCATATGCTTCAGCAATAAAGAAAGTAACGACCCGTTCAGTCTGCTGCCAGACTGATGAATTTATTTTCTCAAAGACAGTACAAGGAAGACCGTTAAGCTCGGGTGGAAGCAAGTCCACCACCTCCCAACCCAAAGTGGGTGCCCCTGGTGGAGGCAAACAATCCGCCACCCCTCAGACTGCCCAGCAGTCTACTCCATCTGCTGCTGGGCAGATGAAAAAGCCAGGCCTCCCGCCTCGAACTTCCTCGAGCAGTGCCCGTGCGGGCAAGGGAGTTCAACCAAGTGTGGAGATGGTGGAGATGAGGAAGAAACCTCCACCATCTCCAAAATCCAGACCTTCTTCACCTGTGGGCAAGTCTGCCAGCAGGTCTGAAGACCCAAACAGTCCAGTGAAACTAAGCAATAAATTTGCTCCACTGAACGCAGACGATGATGAGGAGATGACTTGATTTCTCTCCTATTCATCCTCTGCACCATGGATAGTAGTAAACTAATCCATTGGAATATCCGTGGCCTAAATTCAAATTTTGAGGAGCTGCAGCTTCTGTGTCAAACAGTAAAACCTTCCGTCGTGGCTCTTCAAGAAACTAAAATTCAAAGCCAGAAGACCTTCACTCTTTCTGGCTTTAATATTCTTTCTAAACCTTCACAACCATCCACATTGGGACTGTCAGGCGGTGTTGCCCTTCTTTTACACAAAACTTTGCTGTTTAGTCCTGTCGCTCTGACTACCTCCCTTCAGGCTGTAGCTGCGAGAGTCACTCTCCACAAGACTGTTACAATCTGCTCACTGTATCTGCCACCTTCTGTCCCGGTTTGTCGTCAGGACCTTGTCAGTCTGATCGGAGAACTTCCTCGACCTTTTTTGCTGTTGGGTGACTTTAATGTTCACAATCCTCTTTGGGGTAGTGTCAGTTCGTCATCCAGAGGTCTGCTTCTTGAGGATGTCCTTTCAGACTTTGATTTGTGTTGTCTGAACGATGGAGCTCCAACTTACCTCCACTCTTCCACAGGTTCACTTTCGTGTTTAGATTTGTTGATTTGTGACCCCTCACTGGTCCTGGACTATGAGTGGTCTGTCCATGACGATCTACACGGAAGTGACCATTTCCCTGTTCTTTTAAAACCTGTATTAACTGAGAGCGCTTCTGTCTCACAACATTTTAATTATAAGGCCAACTGGGATCTCTTTGTAACCAATATTTCAAAAGAATTCCAGGAAGTTGATTTTCTTCAGAGTCCAGACCCAGCAGAATCTCTGACCAATACTGTGATAAACTGTGCTAAAACCTGTATTCCAATGTCTTCCGACAAACTCCAAATGCCCAAAACACCCTGGTTTAATTCAGACTGCCAACAAATTTCAAAAGTTCGCAAACGGGCTCAGCGTCGGGTATACCAACGACCTTCAGGTCCCAACGCTCGAGCCCATCAGAAACTCCGCGCCAAATCGAGACACACTTTCAAAATCAGTAAACGTCAGTCTTGGAGAAACTTCTGCTCCGGGCTGACATCAAAAACTTCAAAGAAAAAAGTCTGGAACATCATCAGAAAAATCAAAGGGAAAAACACCAACCCCTCCATTCATCACTTGAAACTTGCCGATGCTCTGGTCACTGACAAACAAGCTGTTGCCAATCTGTTGGCTTCCACCATCCAACAGAACTCCTCATCTTCAAATAAATCTGCAGCATTTTTAAAAAACAAACAACTCAGAGAGAAATCTTTATACAATTTCACATCAGACAACTCTGAAGCCTACAATCTCCCTTTTTCAATCAATGAACTGAAAACAGCTTTACAAACCTGCACTGATTCTGCCCCTGGTCTGGATGATATTCATTATCAGGTTTTGAAACATTTTCCAGAAATCTGTCTCCAGACCCTTCTTAAAGTATACAACCATATCTGGACCACAGGGTGCTTTCCGCCCTCCTGGCGGAAAGCCCTGATCATTCCAATTCCAAAGCCTGGAAAGGACCTTACCAACCCTTCCAACTATCGTCCAATAGCTCTGACTAGCTGCCTCTGTAAGTTGATGGAGAAGATGGTCAACTCCCATCTGATGTGGAAGCTGGAAACCGATGGCCTTTTGGCCAGTCAACAGTGCGGGTTCCGGAAATACCACTCGACAGTCGACCATCTAATCCGTCTGGAAACCACCATCCGCAATGCCTTTGTCAATAAACAGCATGTGGTCGCTATCTTTTTCGACCTCGAAAAAGCGTATGACACTACATGGAAATCAGGAATTCTTCTGGACTTGCACAGACTTGGTTTCCGTGGTCACCTGCCTCTGTTTATACAGAACTTTTTGGCTGATCGACAGTTCCAGGTGTGTGTTGGCACCGCACTCTCTGACATCCATGGGCAGGAGTTGGGTGTACCTCAGGGGAGCATCCTTTCTCCTGCCCTTTTCAGCATTAAAATTAATGACATTGTAAAATCGGTAAGCCAGGGCTCTGAGTCCTCTCTGTTCGTAGACGACTGCGCGCTGTACGCAGTTGGAGCTTCTTACCCCAGCGTACAGCGCCGACTCCAACTTTGTGTCATCAAGATCCAGCAGTGGGCCGAGGAAAACGGGTTTACCTTCTCACGTACCAAAACTCAGTCAATCCATTTTCACAATTTTCGTCAATTTTTTGTTGATCCTGAAATTCGTCTGGACAAGTCCACCATTCCAGCTGTAAAAGAAGCCAAATTCCTTGGAGTTATTTTTGATCAAAAACTCAACTTTCTCAGCCACATTAAAAATCTCAAAACCTCTTGCCAGAAAGCTCTGAATATTCTGCGGGTCGTAGCGCACACTGACTGGGGCGCTGATAAGAAAACTTTGCTGCATCTCTACAGAGCCCTGGTCCGCTCCAAACTGGACTATGGTTGTGCTGTGTACGGCTCTGCAAGACCCTCTTATCTGAAACTCTTGGATCCTATTCACCATCAAGGGCTTCGTCTCTGTCTTGGAGCTTTCCGCACCACCCCTGTGTACAGCCTGTACGCAGAGGCAGGTGAACCCTCACTGTCCAACCGCAGGCTGAAAATGTCTCTAAATTACTATATCAGACTGTTCTCAGAACCGCAGAATCCTGCCTATGACTGTGTCTTTGACCCCCAGTTTCAAAGCAAATTCGAAACCAACCCTAACTGTATTCCGCCGTTTGGTCTTCGTATGCAGCCTCACGCACGGAATGCAGGTTTAGACCTAGGAGTTGTGTCGGATTTTTCCAAGTTTCCAGATCAGCCTCCGTGGACCTTTTTCACACCAGAGATTCGTTTTGATCTTGCAGCCTTTCGTAAAGAGTCTACCAGCTCTCTGGCATACAAGGCCTTGTATGCTGAACTCTGTTCAAAATTCCCGTCTTATCAGAAAATTTTCACTGACGGTTCCAAGTCTGAGGATGGAGTGGCCTGTGCAGCCTATTGCCCTGGTGCTCCTTCTCAGATACTGTTAAAGCATATACCTCCAGATGCTTCTGTCTATTCTGCTGAACTTACTGCTCTGGTTCTGGCATTGAAAATAATTTCACAATCTACGAAGAGGGACTTTCTGGTTCTGTCGGATTCGCTGTCAGCTTTGGAGGCCATAGCTGGCCGCAACCTTCAGCATCCAGAACTTTTACATTTCTTTGAACTTTTTAGCAAGTTGAAAGTGGATGGTTACAACATTATTCTGGCTTGGGTTCCTGGTCATGTTGGCATCGGAGGGAACGAAATGGTTGATCGTTTAGCCAAGAATGCCACAAGAGAGAAATTGTCCAACATATATATCCCCTGCTCAGATCTGAAACCCAAAATTAATGATTATGTGAAAGACCTCTGGCAGGAGGATTGGAATACCCAGACGGATAACAAACTCTTTCGGATCCGTCCAAACCTTAAGGAGTTCCTCCCATCTACGTCTGGTGGTCGTAAAGAGGAAACGGTTCTGTGCCGGCTGCACACCGGCCATTCGTATTTTACTCATTCCTACCTTTTAAAGAGTGAAGAAGCTCCGTGGTGCATTCCATGTCATGTGCCACTCGCAATGAAACATATTCTTTTAGAGTGTTGGGACTTGCACGATGTGAGACACAAACATTTTACAGCGGAGTCCATGAAGATCCTGTTCACGGACGTCCCGCCTGACGTGATCCTTGAATTTTTGAGAGATTAACATTTTTCATCTGATTTAAGATTTTACGGAAGAAAGATTTTTAATGAAGTTTCTGGTGCGTTTCTAGAAGATGTCATTTAAAGAGATGTGTGAAAGGTTTTTTTTTTTTTTTTTAAATGACTTGTGAGTTGATTTTAACGTGGTGACAGCCCTGATGTGGCCCCTTGCGGTCGGCTGGGCTATAAGCAACATTATCTTATCTTATCCTCACTCCCTTTCCCTCAGCCCTCACCCCTACCCAGTTCCCCCATCCCATTCCTCCATAGTCCGCTTTTTTTGTGAATGGGCCAAAATAGTCTAAACAACATTAAAGTATTGGCATTCGTATTCTCTCTCTCTCTCTCTCTCACTCTCTCTCCTCTCTCTCTCTCTCTCTCTCTCTCTCTCTCTCTCTCTCTCTCTCTCTCTCTCTCTGTCTGAAAAGTCACAAATTGAATACATATGCAAATTATTACCTACATACGTAAATAAATGCCTTAATAAATAAAGAAATAATAAAGAAATATATAAAGGAAAAGATAAATAAGTACATAAGTATATACGTAAATAAATCAATGGGAAAAAACAAGGAATATTTCATATAGCATAATGATTTATGGTGAATTATTAAAACTTCATTGAGGATAACATAGACGTTGTCACAATTATACGACTAGAGTAAATAATGAAAAAAATACGGAAAGAAAGAAAGTAAGAAAGAAAGAAAGAAAGAAAGAAAGAAAGGAAGGAAGGAAGGAAGGAAGGAAGGAAGGAGGGAAGGAAAAGAACCAAAAAAGCAAGAGAGATAAACAAAATGGAAAACAAAACGCCGAAGTCTGCACGGTGGGTAAGTGAAAAAAGAATTCATTAATTACTGAATTAGTTAGTTAGTTAGGTCTATTATTCGGAATTTATAATCATCTTCTCATAACGTCTTCATGGCACATCAATCCTCCCTGTCTTACATTTCGTTCTTATTTCTTTCTTTATCTTCCTATTTCCATCTCTTCTTTGTTGTTGTTTTTTGTACTCTATTCATTTATTCTTTTTATTTTCTTATATATGTATGTATATACACATTCCTTGATTAAAAAAAAAAGACAATTACAAAGTTAGAGACACACAGAAAGAGACTCTTTACTACTTGTAATCTGGTAGAAGCAACAAAAAAAACCTATTCTCATGAACTAATTAATTAAAGAGCTAACTAAGTAACTAATTAAATGGTTAACTAACTAACTGACTACCTTACTTACTACTTATCTAACTAACTAATTAACTGTTCTTCACATTTTGTTTTGTTCTTCACATTTTGTTTTTCACATTTTTTTCTTTGCTCGGCCAGGATTCGAACCTGCAGCTTTTGGATGGGTGGGCGTCTGAAGGCGTGCCTTTTCAGACGGATGTCTTACCCCACTGCCAAGAGACACCTACTGTACATTGAGAAATTTATGCCTTATGAAGTTCACTTTTGTTCCTCCCTAACCAGCACTAACCAGCAGCTAGTTCAAATATTCAGTTGTTTCCTACACAAGTCTGTTTGTATGCCTGTTAGGAGTCTCCTGGCAACTTTAGAAAGTATGCTGAACTCAGCACTGCAGAACATGACGCTATCCCCGTTCAAAACTGAAGGCAAAAGAAACAACATTGTCGTCGTCCTGAGGTTCAATACTATAACCGATTATTCCCTGTCACGTTACTACCACAGTGTCCATGCTGGGTATCGCAAAAAGTGCCCCCTCCAGGTAATCAGGGACAACACTGTGATACACAGAAGAAGCCAAGGGTAGGCAAGGCAGCCTTTTCATCTCTATCTGGTTTATTTTTGCCAACTGTGCCCAGTTTGTTCTATGCTGCTGATGCTGACAGTGAAAAAATTGTTTTTACTGATAAACATGTAGCTGACAATGATCATCGTTTGCCTGCTTGTGTTCGCTAGTCTTTGTATGACACTCAAAACAATGAACGGCATATCAAAATGAAACTGTGTGGCGCCAGTACACAGTTACTGATAGTGTGCCATGACTGTGAGAAAAAGTGCGTAGCAGAAGCAGATTTGCATATGACTGTTAGTGTAAAAAATACTGAAGGCTATGAACAGGAAAACAATACAACCAAACGTGATTCAAAATCGATGCATTTGTGGCACAGACAGCACCTAGCTTACTACAGAAGGTGATGTGCAGCAGCACACAGAATCTTGTCAACAAAACATTCACACACAAATAATGGCAACTATTGTGGAAAGAGGGAAGACCTTGGTCAATCTCCTCCATGTTTGTGGCCAAGTTCAACACATCACTTGTACCTGGAGCAAAGATGTTGTTAAAGGAAATCCTCACTAGGACCCATCGTGACTGTTGATTTTGAAAGTTGTGAAGTGGACTATTACTATGTGTGATTGACAGTCCAAGGATTAGTTACAAATCTGTTTAATACCACGATGTGGAATCCATGTCATGATGAACGTTTGTAAAGGCTCATTGTACAACGTTGTTTCCACATAAGTTTCGTATATCTGTCTCCCTCCTCACTCCATTTCCCTCAGCCCTCACCCCTACCCAGTTCCCCCATCCCATTCCTCCATAGTCCGCTTTTTTGTGAATGGGCCTAAATAGTCTAAACAACATTAAAGTATTGGCATTCGTATTCTCTCTCTTCTCTCTCTCTCTCTCTCTCTCTCTCTCTGAAAAGTCACAAATTGAATACATATGCAAATTATTACCTACATACGTAAATAAATGCCTTAATAAATAAAGAAATAATAAAGAAATATATAAAGGAAAAGGTAAATAAGTACATAAGTATACTGTTCAAAAAAAGTTAAGGACCAACATTTCACTGACTTATTAAAAAGAAAATTGGGAAGTGATCAATCTCCAAGTGTAACATAAATTTACTGAATATGTGAAAAGTGTGTAAAGACAATGACAAGTCCGAGGAATCAACAAACTGGAATCGAGCGCAGTACAAACACCCCCACCCCAAATTTGAAAGTCACAGGAGGAGTGTTTGTTCAATGTCATGGTTAATAACGTATGTGTCCCCCTTTATTGGCAAGGCATTCAAGGCAGCGTTGTCGCATGGAGTTCACCAGTGTGCGCAGAAAGGCCTGGGGGACAGCAGCCCACTCCTGCTGGAGTGACTCAAACAGCTGACCCAGGTTAGCAGGAGGAGGACAACGCTGCTGCAGTCTCCGGCCCAGCTCATCCCAAAGATGTTCGATGGGGTTCAGGTCTGGGCTGTTTGCGGGCCACTGCATTCTGTTGACACCAGCAGCTTGGAGAAACGTGTTTACTGCTCTGGTGCGATGGGGCCGTGCATTGTCGTCTTGAAAGACTGCCTGAGGTCCAAGCTGTTGAAGGGCTGGCAGCACCAGGGGTTGCAAAATCTCTGTTTGGTAGCGAACACCATTCAAGTTCCCTGCCACATTGTAGAGAACCGTTCTGTAGCGTGTGCTTATGCCGCCCCAAATCATAACGGATCCCCCACCATAGCAGTTCCTTTCCAGGACAGTTCTTCTGCAAAACGTTCCCACGGCGTCTCCAGACCCTGTTCCGTCTATCGGTGGGATCCAGGCAGAACCGCGACTCGTCTGTAAACATCACGTTAGCCCACTGTTCATGTGTCCATCTCACGTGCTGCGTGCACCATACTCGGCGTGCTGCTCTGTGGGCATCAGTCAAACGAGGTCTTATGGTTGGTCGTCGAGCACGGAGCTTAGCGGCGTGTAGGCGGTTTCGTATGGTCTGATCACTGACAACAGTGTTGGTGGCATCTCTAAGGCGGCGTCTGAAGTTGTTTGCACTTGCTGTTCTTTCTTGTGTGGCCTGCCTTTCAATGTATCGGTCCTCTCGTGGTGTTGTTATTCTGGGTCGACCAGAGCGTGGTCGTTCTTGCACTCTTCCTGTGTCTTGAAAGCGTTGTCTGAGTCTGATAACAACAGAGTGTGATACCCCAAGTCTCCGTGCCACTTCCCGGACTGCAACTCCTTCTTGGAGCCACCCTATTGCTCTTCCTCGATCCAGCTCGTTCAGTCTTCGACGTGGAGGCATGCTGTTGCATTGCATTTTTCGCCAGTACAGTGGCTTTTAAAGACATTTGGTTGAACATACTTTATGACCTACAGCCTGATTTAGCTCGTGCTTCACATGATTTTGATTCAGCACATGCTCCTCGGATCCCAAACACATCAGAAATTCACCCCAATTTGTTCCAAAAATGACAAGTCGCGACACGTGTTTTTCAAGGCGCGTGAGAAATGTGTGCCACAAAATTGCAGTTGCCGCATTCACTATCAATTTGTGCGTGTGGTTCAATTTGTTTGGACCACAAAGGCGGTACAATTGAATTTTTGTGAATGTTAAAAAGTTTTTGTGCATTCTCAATGTTGGTCCTTAACTTTTTTTGAACAGTATATATACGTAAATAAATCAATGAGAAAAAACAAGGAATATTTCATATAGCATAATGATTTTGGTGAATTATTAAAACTTCATTGAGGATAACATAGACGTTTTCACAATTATACGACTAGAGTAAATAATGAAAAAAATACGGAAAGAAAGAAAGTAAGAAAGAAAGAAAGAAAGACAGAAAGAAAGGAAGGAAGGAAGGAAGGAAGGAAGGAAGGAAGGAAGGAAGGAAGGAGGGAAGGAAAAGAACCAAAAAAGCAAGAGAGATAAACAAAATGGAAAACAAAACGCCGAAGTCTGCACGGTGGGTAAGTGAAAAAAGAATTCATTAATTACTGAATTAGTTAGTTAGTTAGGTCTATTGTTCGGAATTTATAATCATCTTCTCATAACGTCTTCATGGCACATCAATCCTCCCTGTCTTACATTTCGTTCTTATTTCTTTCTTTATCTTCCTATTTCCATCTCTTCTTTGTTGTTGTTTTTTTGTACTCTATTCATTTATTCTTTTTATTTTCTTATATATGTATGTATATACACATTCCTTGATTTTTAAAAAAAAGACAATTACAAAGTTAGAGACACACAGAAAGAGACTCTTTACTACTTGTAATCTGGTAGAAGCAACAACAAAAAAAAACTATTCTCATGAACTAACTAATTAATTAAAGAGCTAACTAAGTAACTAATTAAATGGCTAACTAACTACCTTACTTACTACTTATCTAACTAAATAATTAACTGTTCTTCACATTTTGTTTTGTTCTTCACATTTTGTTTTGTTCTTCACATTTTTTTCTTTGCTCGGCCAGGATTCGAACCTGCAGCTTTTGGATGGGTGGGCGTCTGAAGGCGTGCCTTTTCAGACGGATGTCTTACCCCACTGCCAAGAGACACCTACTGTACATTGAGAAATTTATGCCTTATGAAGTTCACTTTTGTTCCTCCCTAACCAGCACTAACCAGCAGCTAGTTCAAATATTCAGTTGTTTCCTACACAAGTCTGTTCGTATGCCTGTTAGGAGTCTCCTGGCAACTTTAGAAAGTATGCTGAACTCAGCACTGCAGAACATGACGCTATCCCCGTTCAAAACTGAAGGCAAAAGAAACAACATTGTCGTCGTCCTGAGGTTCAATACTATAACCGATTATTCCCTGTCACGTTACTACCACAGTGTCCATGCTGTGTATCGCAAAAAGTGCCCCCTCCAGGTAATCAGGGACAACACTGTGATACACAGAAGAAGCCAAGGGTAGGCAAGGCCGCCTTTTCATCTCTATCTGGTTTATTTTTGCCAACTGTGCCCAGTTTGTTCTATGCTGCTGATGCTGACAGTGAAAAAATTGTTTTTACTGATAAACATGTAGCTGACAATGATCATCGTTTGCCTGCTTGTGTTCGCTAGTCTTTGTATGACACTCAAAACAATGAACGGCATATCAAAATGAAACTGTGTGGCGCCAGTACACAGTTACTGATAGTGTGCCATGACTGTGAGAAAAAGTGCGTAGCAGAAGCAGATTTGCATATGACTGTTAGTGTAAAAAATACTGAAGGCTATGAACAGGAAAACAATACAACCAAACGTGATTCAAAATCGATGCATTTGTGGCACAGACAGCACCTAGCTTACTACAGAAGGTGATGTGCAGCAGCACACAGAATCTTGTCAACAAAACATTCACACACAAATAATGGCAACTATTGTGGAAAGAGGGAAGACCTTGGTCAATCTCCTCCATGTTTGTGGCCAAGTTCAACACATCACTTGTACCTGGAGCAAAGATGTTGTGAAAGGAAATCCTCACTAGGACCCATCGTGACTGTTGATTTTGAAAGTTGTGAAGTGGACTATTACTATGTGTGATTGACAGTCCAAGGATTAGTTACAAATATGTTTAATACCACGATGTGGGATCCATGTCATGACGAACGTTTGTAAAGGCTCATTGTACAACGTTGTTTCCACATAAGTTTCGTATATCTGCCTCCCTCCTCACTCCATTTCCCCCAAGGCAGACCAGTGGCTTCGTGGTGCTAAGGAACAACACCGCCTACCCCAAAACTCTGTGTGGTGAACTGGTCACGCCCACTTTTCCCGATCAACTTCATGGCCTAACAGACCTCCAGCAACAGATCTTGTATTCCCTTCTACAGCAGAATGCGCTTCAGACCATGTGAGAGAGAGAGAGAGAGAGAGAGAGAGAGAG
>JAMYXO010004289.1:0-17766 GCA_033310375.1 Conus canariensis | reverse complement strand
ACACCCAACACCCACCCCCCCCCACAAAACCAAACCACACCCCCCAACCCACACACAACAGGCGCGCGCGCGCGGCACACACAACACACACAAAACAAAACCCCACCACACACACGCACACAAAACACTCACACACACACAACACATGCCCCACACAAATTTCCCAAAACACCACACCACACACACACACCACACACACACACACACACACACACCACAACACCACACTCACAAACATGGAAAGAGGGACGCACTCACTAACGCACCATCACACACACACACACACACACACCACACACACACACACACAACCACACACATGCACACATGCACACACACACGTACACACGCGCGCGCGCGCGCGCGCGCGCACACACACCACACACACACCACACACACACACACACGCACACACACACTCACACACACACACACACATGCACACACACACACGTTACACGCCAACACACACACACACACACCACACACACACACACCACACACACACACACACAAACACAGCACCAACCCACCGACCACACACACCAGACAGACAGACAAACACACACACGCACCCACAGACACGCACCCACCCACCCTCCCACACACACATGATACACAGACACACAGACACGCACACACACAGACACGCACACAACACACACACACACCACACACACCACACACACACACACAACACACACACGTACACACACACACACACACAAACAAACACACACTCTCTCTCTCTCTCTCTCTCTCTCTCTCTCTCTCTCTCTCTCTCTCGCGCGCGCGCGCGCGCGCGCGCGAACAGACGCAAAGCCACAGATATACGCATACTTAAGCGCACGCGTACACACACCACACACCAACACACACACACAACACACACACAACACACCACACACACCACACACACCACTCGCTAGCACGCACAACACACAACACACACACACACACACACACACACACACACACACACACACACACAGAGAAACACACACAAACACAGAGAGAGAGAGAGAGAGAGAGAGAGGGGGAGATGCAGTAGGCACACACACACACACACACACACACACACACACACCACACACACACACACACACACACACACACACACACACACACACAGAGTGAGCTTGGGCGGGATATACACACGCAGAGGAGAAGAATTGACACAAAAGTTCAAACACATTTACAGTTGCACGTAGACGCATACGCATACACACTACCTTTGTTAGGGATAAAGACAACCAGCCGTCTTTTGTTGAGTAATGCTCATTGCACTGTGTATTGATTAATCATATGTGAATGACTCATTGCCTCTACAGTTGCGGCCTAAGCTGATGAATTTGGGGCAAAGAGAAAGGACAAGGTCAGGTGAAGTCAAAGGCTTTTCCCTGCCTCGTAGACCACCGACATGGTATTAAGAATGTAATCCAGTTGAGATACAAACGAAAACGCAGGGTCCAGTTGAATGTATGTCCAAAAGAAAGGACAGACCCAAACGACAGAGAAACAGAGTAAACAAGCAGAATATGAACTGTTTTCTGTGATATATCCCATCAACACATCCAAACCACAACGTTTTCTACTTAGGCAGCAGTGATTCTACAAATTTCACAGTAGGGGGAAAACTCTAGAGAGCGCTGGACAGCAAGAGTGTTAAGACGGACAGTCTCAACTTACTAATGGACACCTGGTGCAAAAGCAGATTTAATTTAAATGCAATGGCGTGGAGTTTTTTTGTTTTGTTTTTTTTGTGCTTGACCTTGTTCACCTGGAACACATCAAGTATTTCTGCCATTAGACCCTGACCCTATTTCCCTTCTTCGTGAAATAGATAGTGTCATGAGATCATAGACAGATGTGTACACTCATCCCTTATTCCAGACTCTTTGTTCCTGTTTTTCTGTGAAAAAGATAGCTGTCATGAGATAATAGCAATGTACTGATTAACTCCCTTATTCCACACTCTTTGTCGACGAGGATTGATTAACTCCTTTATCCAACACTCTTTTCGACGAGATTGATTAACTCCTTTATCCAACACTCTTTGTCGCGAGGATTGATTAACTCCTTTATCCAACACTCTTTGTCGACGAGGATTATTAACTCCTTTATCCAACACTCTTTGTCGACGAGGATTGATTAACTCCTTTATCCAACACTCTTTGTCGACAGGATTGATTAACTCCTTTATTCCACACTCTTTGTCGCGAGGATTGATTAATTCCTTTATCCAACACTCTTTGCCCGACGAGGATTGTTTTAACTCCTTTATTCCACACTCTTTGTCGACGAGGATTGATTAATCCTTTATCCAACACTCTTTGTCGACGAGGATTGATTAACTCCTTTATCCAACACTCTTTGTCGACGAGGTTTGATTAAAACCCCTTTTAAATCCAACACTCTTTGTCGACGAGTTTGGCCCGGGAAACCCAGATTCCCCCAACTGCTGCTTGACTTGCAGACTTTGACTCGTGGGGGTCAGTTTCCTGCATTACGTTTGCATATGACAAAAAAAAAAATGTTTTTAAAAATATGATAATAGCGAACCACCAAAAAAAACGTAAAAAAAACGAATCACAAACAAAACACTTTTTGTTTTGTCTTGTGATTCGTTGTCTACGTTTTCTTGGCGGTTCGCTATCATTACATTTAAATTTTGTAGATTTCTGCCCGCATCGCCTCACTTTCAACTAAAATAAAAATGTTTTTTGACCGCCGATCTTTTTTTCAGCAATGCAAAAATATCGGAGAATACTCAGAAGATTTGGAAAGCCCAAAAACAACAACACAACAACAAAAACAACAACAACAACCAAAATCTTCCATGTTTCTGTCAGACCATCTTTAAAACGATGCAATAAATGACAAAAAGTACGTATACGCAATGACGTATGAAAAAATGTGGTGTGTGTGTGTGTTGGTGTGTGTGTGTGTGTGTGTGTGTGTGTGTGGTGTGTGTGGTGTGATGGGGAAAGGAAAAGTGTGTGTGTGTGTGTGTGTGTGTGGTTTTGTTGTTGTGTGTTGGTGTTGTGGTGTGTGTGTAAGTGGGTGGGGAAAGGAAAAAGTGTGTGTGTTTTGTGTGTGTTTTGGTGTGTTGGTGTGTGTGTGTGTGGGGGTGTGTGTGTGTGTGGGTAAGTGATGGGAAAAAGGAAAAAGTGTGTGTGTGTGTGTGTGGTGTGTGGTGTGTGTGTGTGGGGTGTGTGTGTGGTGGGTGGTGTGTGCAATGGGGGAAAAGGAAAACAAAGGCAGATAGAGAGGAAAGACAAACAGAAATAGAGATAGAGAAACAAAAGGGAGAGAGAGGTAGAGGAGCGTCTTATGCTTGGATCGTTGGAGGTGTGTATGAGGGGAAAAAAAAAAACCCGCGGAGTGAGGGGTGTGTTGTGGGGATGGGGGGTTGGGGGGGAAACTCCGATAAAAAAAAAAAAAAAAAAGGCGCACATCGATTGTCCACATGTGCATGTGTCTATGAGTACGCATACAAACCCCTTTAAACGCGTATTCGTCCATTAACGTATACATTTTCATACGTCATTGCGTATACGTATTCGTTGTCATTCATTTCATCAGTCCTGAAGACGGTCTATGACCGAAACGTCGAATGATTTTGTTTTTGTTTGTTGGTGTTGTTGTTTGTTTGTTGTTTTTTTTATTTTCAAAAATCTGAGTATCCTCAAAGTTAGTTTGTATTGTTTTCCTTATGGCACTTTGAATTAATCAGAATAGCTTATTTTTTATTTACTAATTTATTTATTATGTATTATTATTATTATTATTATTATTATTATTATTTTTATTATGTATTATTTAGGCTGGGTGGTTATGCTGCTCTTCTGATGACTTCTAGGTCTTTTCATATCAATTCACTGCTACGTAGTCGCAGCCTTCCAGAACATCAAGTGAAACGCATTTACATGTTCTGGTTGTCGCTGCTTTTACACATCTTGATTTGTTGCCTCCCGCCGTGCAGGGCTTCGTTGAGATTCTGCTGAGGTTCCCTGGCAAGACAAACTGAAGTGCGGTCTTTTTCAGCACTTGGTTGTGCCTTTAAATATACATCCCTAGGTTTGCACTGTTCACATGATTGCAGGACACGCCTCACTGGATGTTTGACTTTTTGATGACCACTAGATTCTATCTTCCAGATGTTACCCGTCTCTCGTTAGCGTCTGAATTTATAAGTCTTGTTGTTACTCTATGGTACACCTACGGATTGTATACAATATCGACTAATATGTCTAGACTATGTCGAGTATGCTCCTTCCTGTCACCCGTGACCAGTTTGTGGACAATGTTTTCATCTGATATTCTTTTCTTCATTTATGGATTCAGCATGACAAGCTTTTTACACCCCACTAGCTAATCATCAGCGTTAATGTTCTTGGTGCTTTGGTTTTAAAAACTAGCCTTGGTTTTCCCAACGCCCCCTCTCTTGGACCAGTGTACCCGGACTTTTTGTTCACTCAGTGTTCACACACCCTGTTAGTTCATTACAGGGTTCATACACCCCTGTTAGTTCATAACAGTGTCCCTACACCCCTGTTATTCATTACAGTGTTCATACACCCCTGTTAGTTCATTACAGTGTTCTACACCCGTTAGTTCTTACAGTGTTCATACACCCGTTAGTTCATTACAGTGTTCATACACCCCTGTTAGTTATTACAGTGTTCATACACCCCTGTTATTTCCCATTACGTTTTCATACACCCCTGTAGTTCATTACAGTGTTTCACACCCCCTGTTAGATCATACGGGTTTTCATACACCCCTGTTAGTTCATTACGTGTTCATACACCCTGTTTGTTCATTACAGGTTCATACACCCTGTTAGTTCCATTACAGTGTTCATACACCCCTTTTAGTTCATTACAGTGTTCATAACCCCTGTTAGTTCCTTATAGTTTTCCCCACACACCCCTGTTAGTTCTTACAGTGTTCATACACCCCTGTTAGTTCATTACAGTGTTCACACACCCCTGTTGTTCATTACAGTGTTCTTTAAACACCCCTGTTAGTTCTTATAGTGTTCAACACCCTGTTAGTTCATTACAGTGTTCATACACCCCTGTTAGTTCATTACAATGTTCATACACCCCTGTTAGTTCATTACAGTGTTCTTTACACCCCTGTTAGTTCCTTATAGGGGCCATCACCCCTTTTTGTTCTTACAGTGTTCACATACCCCCTTTTTGTTCATTACAGTGTTCACACACCCCTTTTGTTATCACAATGTTCGCACACCCTTTTTGTTCATTACAGTGTTCATGCCCCCTTTTTTTTTCATTATAGGTTCCCCATACCTCTTTTTGTTCATTACAGTGTTCATGCACCCTTTTTCTTTACAGTGTTCACAGCCCCCTGTTAGTTCTTATAGGTTCATACACCCCTTTTTGTTATTACAGTGTTCAAACCCCCCTTTTTGTTCATCACAGTTTTTCACACACCTCTTTTGTTCATACCAGTGTTCAGCACCCCTTTTTTCATTACAGTGTTCATACACCCCTTTTGTTCATTACAGTGTTCACACACCCCCTTTTTGTTCATTACAGTGTTCACACACACCCCTTTTTGTTCATTACAGTGTTCATACACCCCTTTTTGTTCATTACAGTGTTCACACACCCCTTTTTTCATTACAGTGTTCACACACCCCTTTTTTTTCATTACAGTGTTCACACACCCCTTTTTGTTCATTACAGTGTTCACCACCCCCCCTTTTTGTTCATTACAGTGTTCACACCCCCCTTTTTGTTCATTACAGTGTTCATACACCCCTCTTTGGCACACAGATTATCATGCTGCACACAATGGAAAATTTTCTTTCAAAGACCGCGGGGAATTTATTGGATAATACTCCAGTCCGTGTAGATTCCCGATGGGTTTTGGGTTGGCGCCACAAGATTCGTCAGCCTCCGTCTGTAAATCTTATGACCCATAAAATGTAAATCATAATTATATTAGTCTTCAAAGTGCGAAATCGTATCACAAATTGTGTATCTGTTTTATCAATTTTGTAAACTATCTATATCTTAATTGCTTACATACGGAAATCAAAGCGTGCAAAAATTTACTTTTTTGTCAAAAAATGTTTGATGTCTAAAGGTTGATGGCGGTGGAACATGTATTGTTATGAGTTCTTCTCCAAATTCTCGTAGGCTGGAACAAAACAGGACTTGGATTTGATTTTCATTTTTAAACGGGCTGAATTGTGATCGGTTTTCGCAAACCCTCTGATTCTGTATTTTTTAGAAAAAGCTAAATATCCACATTACAATTAGTTAACCTATGAACTGATCCCGGGGTTTGAAACGGGGAAGATGAAGGGGGGATGGAAACAAATAGAAGTAGGGAAAAGACAAAACAACCAGGGGAAAACTGTGAGAACAGTGTCACGGGGGGACCAGTGTTTGAATTTATACATTGAGTTTTAAAGGGCTGTTCGTCACAGAGGTTGACAGCGGCTTATATTTGTTGGGAGTGCAGGGGGAGGGGGGTAGCTCCTCCATCGCTTCAGTTTGTGCACCCCCCGTGTGGATCAGCCCCCTCAGAAACCCTCCAAGGGTATGTGAGAGGGAAGAGGGAGACCGGGATGAAGGGTGTGGTGTGTGTGTGTGTGTGGGGTGTGTGTGCCGTCATTTAATAACGGTGCAGGGAAGTGTCTTGCACGTGTTCTGTGCGTAAAGTGTGTTGTTTATGCTTAGCAAGTGTTGAATGTGAGTAGGTGTTTATGTGGGGTGGAGGGGAACCCTTTTGAAATGCCAGTGTTCGGTTCCCCCATTCTTTTGGCTTTTGTTTTCTGGAAAGGGGCCCCACGTCCTCGTTGGTCCCATATTTTTTTTCCACTTGCGTGGAGAGTAGGAACCGGGCCCGGGAAACCCCTTCGCGGGGGGAAGGCAGTCCCCCGAGTTTTTTAAAGGATCCATCCGGGGGTTCCCAAAAAAATTCTTCAGAGTCGTTCCGACTTTTATTTTCCTTCGTTGGAGGTGGCGCATATCTGGTGGGGCTTTGGGTCTTGTTGAGTGAGCTTTCCAGTAGTTCTCTTCTGTCTTCCCCGCCGTTTGGTAAATATAATGTAAAAATGGGGGGTTTGTTTTTTCCCCTTTGGGTTTGAGAGTTTGTACGCCAAGAGGGGATGGGAAATTTATTTATATTTTTTTTTAAGTGAAAATTTGAGGGTCATTTATTTTAATTTGGGAGAAAGCAATGGTTGTTTGGGGAGTACTTGTAGGTTTTGAATATTATTATTCTGTATTGGAGTGGGAATACCAGAAGCGAACTTCAAGGATTGAAGCAAAATTTTTTAATTTTTATTTTTTTAAACACAAGTCGGGTCGGAACGGAAACGAGTTCCCCGTTAACTTTCGTGATGGGGATTTTCCGATTGGCGCCCCGCCATGGCCCCCGCCCTTGTTTGTTTGTTTGTCTTGTTTTTTTTTTTTTTTTTTTGAATTATTATTTGTTTTTTATGTAAGTATTTATAGATAAAGGGAAGAAGAGTAAGTTTTGGAATTTATTTGGTTTAATAAAAAGAAATGTGAATTCCCCAAGAGTTTATTGTATTGTAATTTTAATGAGCAAAATTTGAAAATTTAGTAAAGGAAAAAAAGGAAAAGGGGAAAACGAAGGTCAAAAACGGGTAAAACCAAAAAGGAAAAGGGATTGTAAAAAGTTTTTCTTTTTTCAATTTTTTTAAATTTTTTTAAATTGTAGTCCCGGGTGCAATGCCTGCATTCCCACTAATCACGTCATCATGATTATGCGGGAGGGCTGACACCGCCGCAGGGCGTTTTTTGTTTCTCTTCTTGGTGGAAATGGGCCCAAGTTCTGACTTTTAGCGACCGGAGGGGGGCCCCAAAGGAGGTCCCCGGAGCCCCGCCGGGGGGTGCTGGGGACCCCGGGCGGAATGAGTCTTTTAGACGCTAGTGAGGAGGCACCCAGTCTTGCTTGGAGATCAATCCGTGGAACACTTTGGGCAGTCTTAAACAAATCATTTATGTGACAATGTTGTGGGTTGGTGGGGATTTGTGTCTGCGCTAGGTATCTAATGTTATGGTTTCCCCTGTTTGTTGTTTTATTTTGTTTTCCTCTTCTATTTGTTGGGGTATTTAGATGGGATAGGTTGGGGGGCAGTGAGATCCGGGTGGGTTTTTTTTTTTTTTTTTTGACCCCCCCTCTTGGGTTTTTTGTCCCTTGCGATTTAGCCCTTGGTCTACATTTTCTTTGGGGGTTTTTTTTTTTTTTTTTTTTGTTTTTACTTTTTTGTCTTTTCCCCCCTTTCTTTGTAGGTCCCCCATTAAAAGGGGGAAGTATGTGTGATGATTGGGTGTTTAATAATTTTTGGAAATTTTTGTATATTTAAAACTTTAAAACATACAAAAAGTGTAGGATTATCTGTTTTTAACACTAATTTAAAAAACCCTTTTTGAGTTTTGTTTTTTTTTCCCCTTTTTGTTTTTTTTTTATCGTTTTAAAAAACATCTTTTTCCCCTTTTTCATCAAAAAGGTCTAAATTTTTAAAAAGGGAAAAAACCCCCTGTTTTTAAATTTTTTTAAAGTTTTTTTTAAAAAGGTTTAAATTTTTTGGGCCTAAAACCCCCAAAACCCCTTATCCCCCCCTGTTTTCCCCAAAAAACTAGCTTTGATAAAGTATTTTTTTTTCTAACTATGTTTTTTTTTTTGGAAAAAAATTATAATAAATGTGTCTCCCTTTCCCCAAACTGTTATAAAAGGTTCTAAACCTCACTCTTTTTATTGTGGGAAAAATAAATAGATTTCATCCATCCCCCCTTAAAAACCCCTTTTGTCGAAAAAGTTTTCCCCATTTAATGTTGGAAAAAATTTTTAAAAAAGATAAAAATTTAAACCTATAAACGTTTTTTTAAAAGGGCGGGCCAAAAATTTTTTTCCCCAACCCCAGTCTGTCCCCAAAAACTGAAAAAAGAGGGGTTTTTTTCAAAAATTTAACTCGGCATGACCCAAAATTGCTGCTCTTTGTTTTAAAAAAAAATTTTTTTCCCAAAAAAGGTTTTTTTACCTCTGTAAAAACTTTCCGTTAATAAAACCCCATGGGCCAAAATGTTAGAAAAACCCGTTCGTTTGTAAGATCTTTTAAATTTACCCTAATCCCCCAAATTTTGGTTTTTTTCTTTTCCCTTTAAAATTTCCCCCCCATTAAACCCCAAAGCCCTTTGTTTGAAAAGCAAATTTTTTTTCCCGTAATAAATTCCCAAGTTTTTAAAACGCCCGAGTCCCTTTTGTCCCCTTTTACCCCAAAATTTTTAAAATCTTTAAACCCTGTTTTTAAAATTTTGTGCCTGAATGAAAATGTATTTTGAAAAAATTTTTTTTTAAAAACCCCTTTTTCTGTGGAGGATGATGTTTGCCCCAAAAAGGTTTATTTTTTTTTTCCCACTTTTGTCCCCGGGCCCAAAGATTTTAAATTTTAAAGGGCCCCGATTTCCCAATGTTTTCTGAATTTTTTTTGACGGCCCCAAAAAATGAAATGGGTTTTAAAAAAATTTTTTAAAATTTTTTGCCCCCTTTTTAAATATGGTTAGGATTTGTTTTAGTTTTTGAAAATTTTTACCTACGCCCGAAATTTTTGCTTCTACTTGGGGTTTTTAGTTTAGGAAACCTTTTGTGTCGCAAAACCTTTTTTGGTTTATAAAACCATCTTTAGTTTTCCCCAAAACCCCCAAGGCCCATCTCCCGTTCTGTTAAAACCCCTTTAAAATTCTGGGGTTTTTTTAAAATTCTAAAGTTACACCCTCTCAGGCGAAAGGGAAATCTGTTCTTCGGCCCCAGTGAATTTTTTAAAACAACGTTTTTTTTTTTTAAAAAAAAAGTGCGGGTTTTTCCCATTTAATTTTTTTCCCCTGTTTTATCTGTGATCTTTATTTTTTAAAAAATCTGCCCCCCACAAGAAATTTTTTTTAAAAAATTTGAAATTGGGGGAATTGAAATTTTTAAAATCCCCCCAATATGTTTTTTCCCCCTGATGGAAGAGCTTTTAAAAACCCTTTGGGGGGCCCCCTAAAAAGTTTTACCCCGTGTCAGCCCCCCCAAATGAAATAGAGTAATAAATTAAAAAATGCAAGATCGAGGGGGTATTCCCCCATAAGTTTTTTGGGTGTAATAAAAACTATGTTTTCGTTGCAATTTAAAATTTTAGCCTTAATAAAAAGGTAATGGCCCACTTCTTCTTTCGGGTTTAAAAATGTAACATTTTTTCCCAAATTTGCATTGTTTTTTTTGGGGAAAGTAATGTCGAATTACTCTTGTTTCTTTTGCGAAAAAACCCCCTAAACCCTCAGGGGGGGGTTACGGGGTTAACAAAAATTTTCCCCATTTAAATTTTTTTTAAATTTTTTTTCTCCTTGGATTAGTTATATTAAACCAACGCTTTGTAAAAAATTTCATGGGTCCCGACCCAGGGTTTTCCCGCATTTATTTAAAATAGTTTTTCAAAAAAAAAACCGGTCTTTGGGGTTTTAAAAAATTTTTTAAAATTTTTTTAAAAAATTTTTAAAAAGAGTTTTTTCAAATTTAAAAAAGAAAATATTCGGGGGGGGCCAAACTAAACTTAAAAAAAACCAAATTCCCCCTTTTCCCCCCAAATTTTCGTGACCCCAGTCTGCCCTTTCAAGTAAAGGTTAGTACCCCCCATTGGTTCGTTTTTTTAACCCTCCTTTTAAAAAAGATAATCCCCCGAAGGGGGGTTTTTCATTTCCCCGACCCATTTTTTAAAAACCGGTTAAACTTTGCGTGTTTTGGCATAAAATTGGGTGTGGAGTGTCGTTGTTGTTTTTTTAAAATCATTGCCCCTTTTGTGAGGCCCGGTATTTTTTTCCTTTTTTAAAATTAAACCCCTTAAAAAGTTTTTATCTGAATCCCAGGCCCCCTTCCCCAAAAAAAAAAATTTTTTAAAACCCCTTTCCCCCAACGAAATAGTTCAAGGCTTTTAAAAGGGCCCCCTTAACCCCAATTTTTGATTTCCCCCAAAAGCCCGGATTTTGGGACAAAAGTTGGTTTTTAAAACCCCTGGTTTACCCCCCCCTTATTTTTGGGGCGTGCACAGTAAGTATAACTATGCCCCAACCCCCCTTACCATCTTTTTTTTGGGGGCCCAAACTGTTCCCCTGGCCCCCTTGAAGCCAAGAGAAAAAAACCGATGGAAAAAATTTTTTTTGGGGAAAAATTTAAAAAGGGGGCCCTAAAAAGGGGAAAAAGAACGAAAAAGACTCTATTGTCCCTTATTTTTGGTGTTTGCTAGGGTTCCCCAAGAAAAAGGAATCAAAATAATTAAATCCCTTTTATTTGGTTTGGGACGCCCAAAAAACCCATTTATTTAGCAAATTTAGGGATTCTTTAATTTGAAAATTTGTTTCCCCTTCATTTAAAAAAAAGGTAATCCTAAATGTTTTGAAAAATACCCCAAAAACGAAGAAGCCCTTTGCTTTTGGGCCCGGGTTTATACTGCTCCCTTCGGCCTGCCTTTCGATGGGAACCCAATTTTAAATTCTAATTGAAACCCTTTGGGGTTGGAAATGAAGAAAGGTAAAAAAAACCCCGCCCTTAATTCCCAAAAGCACCCTAAAGAAAATTAAAAAAAAGCCCCCCCAAACCCCCGACCCCCCCAAACCCCCCTAAAACCCACCCCCAAAAACCCTTTGGCCCAAGAAAAAATGCCCATGAAATGAAAAGACAGCACTTGTTTTTTGGTTTTAACGGGGCCCAAGGTTTTTTGGTTTTTTCTTCTATAAAGAAACCCCAAAATTTTAAGACAACAAAAGAAAAATTTGTCAGCCAAACCCAAACTACTTTCTTGCGGCAGCCCAAAAGCAGAAAACCGATCCCCCATTTACGGGGCCAAAGGGGTCTATTGCTTTCCGGGTTTTTAAATTTTTTAAAAAATTGAAAGGGTAAAAGTTGTTTTTTTCCCCTGATTTATTGAGGTTGCCGGAAGGAACCCCCGCCCCCGGTAATACCCTTCAAAAAGTGTATTTTTCCCCAAACCCTAAGGTTTATAAACTCTTATGTGCCCCTTTGTCTCAAAAACAGTTTTTATTTTTCTGTAGCGTTGTGTCTTATACAAAATTTTTGGGGGAAATAGTTTCCCCCTTATTCGGGCTAAATTTGAGTTGAAATTGTTCTGGGGAAAGTAGCCAACCTTAGTTTGCTGTTTTTCCCCTTGTTAAAGTTTTTAGTTTTTGTTATTCTTTTTTCCCAAAGGCCTAAGTTTGGCATCCCCTAATGTTTTTTTTTTTTTTTTATTTTTGTAAAATTTAGTTCCCCCATTTTTGGGAAAAAATTTGTTTTTTTAATTGGTCTGATGTTCTCAAAGCATTTAAAGGGGGTTTAAAATTTCCCCAAAGGACGGGGGATCGGATAATTTTTTTAATACGTTTTTCTGAAAACTTTTTTGTTTCCCTTTTTCGTCTGTTTGGGGCAAAATTTTAAGTTCCATGTTTTTATTTTTTCCTTGGGGGAATTTCTTTATGTTTTTGGATTTTTCCCAATTTTTCCCTAAAAAATTTTGGTTTGTAATCCAAAGGCAATTTTGTTCTCCCCAACTTAAAATTTTTGTCTAATTGTCATTTTTAAAATTTGATGATTGGTTTATTTAAAGGGAAAACCCGTTTGTTTTTGTTTTTTCACAAAAAAAGGGTCTTTTTTTTTTTCAAAATCATTGGGTTAAAAATTTCGGGGGGTTTGGCCCAAAATTTTTAAAAAGTTTTGCCTTACTTTTGAAAAAAACCCCCGGCGGGTTGAAAAGGTGTGTAAAAGGAGTTTTTTTACTATTTTTCCCCGGTTCCCAAAAACCTCATAATTTTCAAGGGTTCCCAATTTTTTAAAAATTTAATTAAACTTTTTTTTTTTTTTAAAAAAAAAAATTCCCAAGTATTTTTCCCATTTTTGCCCAATAGAAAGACAAAGGTTTTTGGCTAAAAGGGAAAAAAACCCCCCAAAAAAAATTAAATTTCCACAATTCCCAAATTAAAATTAAATCAAATTTTAAAATTTTTTTAAAAAACCCAACCCTTTTGGGAAAATTGAATGTTTGTCCACTTGCCCATTAAATTTTTAAAAAATTGCTCGAACCCACCCAAAAACCCGCAAAAAGGACAGTTGCCCGTTCGGGGCCCGGGCCAATTTTAAAAAGAAATTTTAAAAATTTGAGGGGAAAGGAAAAAATTTTCTTTCCCCCAATCCCGGGCCCCTTTCAAATTTAATTCTACAGGGTAACCGAAAATAAGGGGCCCGGGGTCTTTGCCGCCCGGAATCGAAAATAACAAGCCCCCACCCAAATAGCCCCCGGCCCCGGTTGTGAAGAGGGTTTAACAATTTTAATTGAAGTTTTAAATTTAATGCGAAGGAAATCCCCTTTTCCCCCTTGGGATTTTGAGTTTTTAAGTGGAAAGGCGCCATACTTTCAAGGAGCTTTTTAAAAAGAAGATTGTCTATGAACTAATTTTAATGAATAAAAAAGTGTCATTAAATCTCAGACCTGAAGAAAAGTACAGCATTTTCGCATCTCTTTTTGACTTTGTTAGCCCCTAATTTAAAAGGGCGATTGAGCAACAAATCAGTCAAAAAAGCAAAATTTTACGAAAAGGTTTCATCTAAAAAATTCCAAAAAGCGGGGGGCCTTATGGAACTTAGTTTTAGTGCCACAGCAAGACCCCTTAAAGGTTTTTTTGTGTGGAAGTGAAACCCATTCAAAAGAAAAAGTGAAAAGTTTATAACCTAAAATAAGAAAGAAAAAGTTCAATTGAGGGGTCCTAAAAGTTAGGTTTGTGGGCTTAAAACCTTATATCATTTTTATGAAATAAGAAAATTCTTGGAGGGGGGAGGTCTAAAAGTCCAACAGACCCCTTGGTCTAAAATTACACCTTCACAGTGTTAGATTTGAAAATATTTAAAACACGAAATACGGTTTAGGATGACCTAAGGTCACGGGGAAATCAGTTGCATGGGGGGGGAGAACATTTAAGACGTAAAAAACATTCAAAATTGATAAAGAAAAAGGGGTAAAAAAAACCCACTTAATGTACATTTGTTTTTAATATTGTGCGCGTGAATATTCAAGAAAACAGATTAAAAAAATCAATTTTATTTTTTATTTTTTAAAAAAACAGTCGTTCGGTTTATCCCCAAAAGGGCCCAAAGAAAAGGGTAGTAGGCAACTCTGTTGCTGTAGACTAAAAACTTTCAGATTAACAAAAAATAACCAAAAGCAAACCCCCTAGGCAGGCCTTTTAAAATACGTAAACCAAAAAGAGGGTTTTGCTGTTTTAATGCTGTTCATATGTTAAAACGGAGCAACGATCACTATTTCTCTATCAGCAGGAACAAGTGTAGGGCTCTTAGCAACAGGGTGGTGCACCGGCGTTTACCTCAGGTGGGTTTTTTTTTTTAAACCTTTTGGGCCCTTGTTTGGTGTAAGTGTGTCACAAAAAAATAAAAGCAAAAACCAAAAAGCACACAGCTTGGTTTAACTAAAAACAGCTAAAAATTAGTTCCCTTCAACTGTAATTGATAAAGCACTGTTGATCAAAAAAAACGGTGAAGAAATTTTGTCGCCTCAGGTGTTTTGAGGACTAAAAAAGACAAAAATTTGATCTTCAAAAAAAAGGCAAGGGCCCTTTTTTTTAACAAACCGCACCCACCCGTAAAAAAAAATGTTTTAAAAAAGAAACGGACATTAAAATCGTTCAAACGTCAAATTAACAACCCCAAAGGTTTTTTTTCTTTAGTTTCGGTTCCCCGCACAAAAAAGACCGTTTATTGTTCTATAAGTATTTTTTTTTAAATTTTAAAAATATTTTGAGTTTGAAAAAAAGTAAAAAGGGTAAGTATTGACAGTTTTGATTTGGTTGGAAGGAAAAAGGAAGAGCGTTTGTCAAAAGCTTTAATGAGGGTTTTAGAAGTTATGATCAACAAACGTGCAGGGAAGCGTTTCATGTAGTCTAAGTTTCCCAAATAAAAAACAAAAACCCCCGTTAAGTAAAAATTAGTTGTTTTAATCGACTATTAAAAATAACGAAGAAAATCAGAAGTCGGGGTTAATAAACAGCAGATTTCTTTCTTTAAGATTCACCGGTTTGGGCAGATAAATTTTAACAGTTTAATAAAAGCCTTGAGCAGCAAAAATGGAGGTTTGGGTTGGTCAGGGGTAAAGTCCTGACTGTTTAAAGACGGTAAGTAGAGCCAATTGTGGCAAGTCTTCTTTCCCATGCCCCAAACATTAGTTGCAAAGAAAGCGTTCGAAAATAAAGAATTCAGAGACAAATTTTTATTGGTGCTCTTGCTGGCTGCTCACGTTGCAAAAAAAGCAGAGAGAGTATTAACATTACGGGGCCCCTGATTTAACTTTAACGGGTTTAATTTTCCTAGGCTGTAGACAAAATTGACTTTTAAAAACAAATCCCCCAATAAATGTTAAAGTTACACAGGTTGAAAAACCCCCCCTTTCCCCAATTTTGGTGTAAAGAAAAAGTCCCAAAAATAGACGAACCAACCCAAAAATCATGTAGACACTCCAATGCAAGCCTTTAAAGGGTTGCACTTCCTCTAAAAGCACAATGGTAGATTATAGTGCATATACAAAAAACTAGAAACAAAATTTGTAGAAAATGTTTCCCCAAAATTGTTGTCAAGCAGCGAGTGAAACATGTAAAAACATTGTTAGCCCGTGACTGCAATCAGAATTAAGTATGCCAAGAGAAGGCAGTAAGGTTAGTTTTAAAAAATTACAAAAAAATCCAGGGGTCTCCATATGTTGTTTACGCAGACTTCGGTGTTATTTTTCCTTAGGGGGCCCAGCTCCAAAAATTTACCAAAAAACAGATAATGATAACACCGATTTGTTCTTTCCCCCTTATTTTTGTCAGGTAAGGGCGCCCATTCAAAGCCGAATTTATACAGGGGACCACATCGCAAAACTTTACTTAAAACGCATGCAAGAAGTTCGTAATGTTGTTCTAATAATCTTTTCCTACCCGATCTTAGATGCCCTCTGAAGATAAAGATCGCTATGATCGCCATCATGTTGGATTTTTGGATTAGAGCTAACCCCTGAAAATCAACGTAGAGATCTGATACATTTGGGGGAATTTAAAGGGCAGGCAAACAATTGCAATCTTCAAAAAAGTTTGATCCTAGGACTTGGAGTTCCCATATTCTTTCATAACTTGCGAGGTTCGACTCTTTTTCCCTTTTATTGCAAGCAGTAACAGCGATTTTAGGGGTTAGATTGGCAGTCATCGAAAAAATACTGTGTTTTACTTTAAAATTTATTTTTTTTTTGACTCTATGCAACACTGTGGGGGTTTAGAGTCACTAGAGGATCTTTAAAGTTTCCGCCCCAAAAACAGAAGGAATATTTTGACCCCCAAATTTGTTAGAAAGGGCGTTTACCCCTTTTGAGTCATGAAAGTTGGAAAAAGGTTTTTATGAAGACCATTCCCTAAAGGTGCGTTCTTTAGAGTCTTAGAGGAAAGGACATCAGGATTCTGATTCCAGCAGACAAGAAGCATGGCAAAAGTTGGAGTGTAAAACCAATGGGGACTTCATGTTTCCTATTTAATGGGGATAGTTTGTTAGCAATGTTTTTGAAAATTTCAGAAAGCCCTGCATGAAACTTATATCTGATCCTGCGCATTACTTTCTGGCCTGGGATGGTTGGGATGCTTCTTAAATTTAGGGTACAAATTATTTTTTGTCTGCCCTGCCAATGCTTCAGATGATTGAAAACGGATTGCGTGGGGGAATCAGTATGGCGCGCACCATTATGTAAAGCAAAACAACTACTTGGAAACTATGATCCAAGAAAAAGGTCTAACTATTATGATTTAGATGCAAACATCTGTAGGTTGGGTAGAGCAATCCTTCCATTACGTCTTTAAATGAAACCAGGGGTGTAAAACATTCAAAATTTTTTAAAAAGGGTACAGAGTCTAGAAGTAATAACCCAAAGGTTTTATTCTTGAAGTTGTTTAGTATCTCATGAACTTCATGATTCCCCTAATGACTATCCTTTTTGCCAGAAAACCCAAAAAATGTCAATGACAGAACCCCCCAAATTTGCCTAATCTTGGACAAAAAAAATATGTCTGTCATTACAGACTTTCCCAATTTTATTAAAAATGGGTTTAAAGTTACGCAGTTCTCGTTAAATTGCTTTGACAAAAAGTTCAGAAACCCCTACTCATGAAGAACATGATCTCAGAATAAATCCCCCCCCAATTCCCCAAAAAGCTTTTCAAATTTAGAACAACGCGTTTGGAAGGCTATGGAAAACCCCCACAAACGTAAAAATGTCGTTGGTCCCAGAGAGAAAAGGCAATTAAGTGGGTCAAAACCCAAAATTACAGCTTTAGAAAATTTATGATCAGTTTTTGGAATAATGATGAAAAAAAAGAAAGTCAAAATTGGGCAAACCTGTTTTTATTGGGTTTAGTTTTAGGCTGTCGAAGCTTTTTATGTTAGAATTTTTTTTACGACTATTTAAAACCCCTTTTACCGAGTCCAGAGTTCTGTACACGTAAGATCCCTTTTTTCCCATCCCTAGAAGTTTTTTACAAAGACTGGGGAATTAGAAGTAGCAAAAGAGCTGTGGATGGTACGAAATTGATTACCCCAAAGATTCACCTTTCATTCATTTTTAAAAGGGTTTTTGGGGAAAAATGAAGGAGAATTATTGGAGGGGTGACAAGGAGTTTATTGTTTAAAAATCAAAAATTCAGT
>JAMYXO010004288.1:0-17766 GCA_033310375.1 Conus canariensis | reverse complement strand
GGGAGGGGGTTTGGGGGGGGCCCTTTTTAGGGGGGGGGGGGGGTTTTTTATTGGGGGGGGGGTTTTTGGTGGGGTTGGGGGGGGGGGTTTTTTCCCCCGGGGGGGGAAAATTTTTTTTTTTTCGGGGAAAATGGGGGGGGGGGGGGGGGGGGGGGGTTTTTTGGGGGGGGTTTTGGGTTGGGGGGGGGGGGGGGGTTTTTTTTTGGGGGGGGGGGGGGGGCAGGGGGGGTGGGTTTTGGGTTTTGTGGGGGGGGGGTAAATTTGGGGGGGAAAGGTTTGGGGGGAGGGGGGGGGGTTTGGGTGGGGGGGGTGGGGGGGGGGGGGGGGTTTGGGGGTTTTTTTTTTAAAAAATTATTTGTTTTTTTTTGGGGGGGTTTGGGGGGGGGGGGGGTTTTGGGGGGTTTGGGGGGGGGGGTGTTGGTTTTTGGGGGGGGGGGGGCCCCCGGGGGGTGGGGGGGGGGTTTTTGGGTTGGGGGGGGGGGTTTTTGGGGTGGTTTTGGGGGGTTTGGGGGGGGGGGGGGGGGAAAAAAAGGGGGGGAAAAGGGTGGGGTTTTGGGGGGGGGGGGGGGGGAAAAAAAAAAAGGGGGGGGGGGAAATTTTTTGGGGAAGGGGGGGGGTGTAGGGGGGGGGGGCGATTTTTGGGGGGGAAAGGGATGAATTGGGGGGGGGGGGGGGTTAATGGGTTGGGGGGGGGGGGGGGGGGGGGTTGGGGGGGGGGGGGGGGGGGGGGGGGGGGTGGGGGGGGGGGGGGGGGGGGTGGGGGGGGGGGGGGGGGGGGGGGGGGGGGGGGGGGGGGGGGGGGGGGGGGGGGGGGGGGGGGGGGGGGGGGGGTGGGTGGGGGGGGGGGGGGGGGGTGGGGGGGGGGGGGGGGGGGGGGGGGGGTGGGGGGGGGGGGGGGGGGGGGGGGGGGGGGGGGGGGGGGGTGGGGGGGGGGGGGGGGTTTGGGGGGGGGGGGGGGGGGTGGGGGGGGGGGGTTGGTGGGGGGGGGGGGGGGGGGGGGGGGTTGTGGGGGGGGGGGGGGGGGGGGTGGGGGGGGGGGGGGGTGGGGGGGGGTGGGGGGGGGGGGGGGGGGGGGGGGGGGGGGGGTGGGGGGGGGTGGGGGGGGGGGGGGGGGGGGGGGGGGGGGGGGGGGGGGGGGTGGGTGGGGGGGGGGGGGTGGGGGGGGGGGGGGGGGGGGGGGGGTGGGGGGGGGGGGGGGGGGGGGGGGGGGGTGTGGGGGGGGGGGGGGGGGGGGGGGGGGGGGGGGGGGGGGGGGGGGGGGGGGGGGGGGGGGGGGGGGGGGGGGGGGGGGGGGGGGGGGGGGGGGGGGGGGGGGGGGGGGGGGGGGGGGGGGGGGGGGGGGGGGGGGGGGGGGGGGGGGGGGGGGGGGGGGGGGGGGGGGGGGGGGGGGGGGGGGGGGGGGGGGGGGGGGGGGGGGGGGGGGGGGGGGGGGGGGGGGGGGGGGGGGGGGGGGGGGGGGGGGGGGGGGGGGGGGGGGGGGGTTTTTGGGGGGGGGGGGGGGGGGGGGGGGGGGGGGGGGGGGGGGGGGGGGGGGGGGGGGGGGGGGGGGGGGGGGGGGGGGGGGGGGGGGGGGGGGGGGGGGGGGGGGGGGGGGGGGGGGGGGGGGGGGGGGGGGGGGGGGGGGGGGGGGGGGGGGGTTTTTTGTAAAAAAACTTTTTTAAAGGAGGTGTTTAAAAGGGTTTAATTTCCTTTATTTTCAAACCCCCTTTTTTTCAAAATCACTTTTTCAACAAGGTTAGGGCGGGTTCAATTCGCTGACCAGATCTATTTTAATTTTTTTTTCTTTTATCAGAAATGATTTCTGCATCCATTTATTATCTTAATCAAAACACCTATTTTTTGGCTTTTTTCTTTTAAATTTGGGCAAAAGCACAAAAAGCGAAGCCAAAAGGGCCAAAACCAAGGGGGAAAAAAATTTTTGGGGAAAAAAAAAAGCATTTAAATATAAAAATTCCTTTTGAAATTTGCTTTTTTAACATAGCCAGCAAAACAATAAAAAAAACCCCTTTTGAAAACTGCATTAGTATACCTCAAAAAAAACAATAAATTTTTAAAGGGTGCCCTTCTTATGATAAAAAATCCCTTTCTTGTCAAAAAACCCTTTTTTTTTTTTTTTTCTTTTCATCAATTTTTCCCCCATTTGTAGTCCCCAAAACACACAACAGCTTTGAAATCGCCCAAATATGTTTTTTCCATGTTTTTTTTTAACTAAAAAAAAAATTAAAAAAAAAAATTTTTAAAAAAATAAAGGGTTTTTAATTTTTTGTGCCCCCCTCTTTCCTTGAAATGAAATAAAAGCCCCTTGAAAACCCTTGAATTTTGCTCTTGCGAGTCTGTAGGAACCCGGGGAAAATGGGGGAGGCAGCAGAGCAATTGGGGACAAAAACCCACCCCAGAAAGGCAATGCAAAGGGTGACCTCTGGAAGACCAAAATCAGGAAAAAAAGCAAACTCTTATGAAAAGGTTTAAAACACGAAACCAGCACTTCAAAAAAGAAGGGGAAAAAAACAGCAGGAACAGAACATAAAGCAAAATGGGAAACGCAAAATTGAGACCCTGGGTTTTAAAGAAGAGAAAGGGGGACGTTTGGGAAAGGGTTTAAAAAAGGGAAAATGTCAAGGGAATTTAAATGGAAAGAAAAAAAAATACAAATAAAGAAGGTTTTAATACAACACATAACTGGATTGCTCACAATTTATCTTTATAAAGATCACACTTTTACCATAGACATGAACCCCCAAAAACACAATCTCTCCTCCACAAAAAATTCATGGAAAAAGTGGTTTTTGGGTTAAAGGAAAACAAAAAATGGACACCGCAGGAAAGGGGTCCCCTGACCTCTTTTTTTTTTTTTTTTTTTAGGGAAAATTTTTTTTTTTTTTTTTTTTTTTTTTTTTTTTTTTTTTGTTTTTTTTCATTTAGGACAAAAAAGAAGGGCAAGGGGAGGAAAGATTTTAAAACTCAAAAAAGTACGAAAAGTGGGGAAGGGTGGGCATTTAGGACCGAAAAAGAAGGACATGGCAGAGAATGGGGTTTTCAAAACCCAAAGGCAATAACCAAGGGCCCCAAGGCCCCCTCCTTTCTTTCCCACTTGCCCGAAAAATAACACTGGGGAAAAAGAAAAAGGGAAAAATGCTGAAATGAAAAAGGATATTTAAGGGGGCAAACATGCAAAAACCCATATGTTTGTAAGTCTTTTTGCCTGCAAGTGTGTGGGATGTTTTTGTGTGGCATGTGTTGGGGGTTCAATTTTAATTTTCTTCCCCCCTTAACCCTATTCCCGACAGATTTTGTAAAGGTGTTTGTGGCCCCCCTGTTTGCATGCGCGCGCATCCTTGTATTTGCATCGCGAGTGTTGTGTTTGTGAAATTTTTCTTTTTATACAAGGGGGGTTTTTTGAAAGTTAAAGATAAATTCCTACTGACACGGGATAGGGGTGGGCATAACCCCACAAAGCAAAATTACAAAACTTTTTTTGGTAATGCCCATTGGATCGATCTTTTTAAGTAAATTTTAAAACCCATTTTTGTCACTGTATTTTTTACCCCTTGGACAATCAGTAAAGGTGACGTCCACTAAGGGGTTTCCCCCACATCCAAAAACTTTTTTACTTTTTTGGGGTTCAAAAGGGGTTTTTAAACGCATCCTTTTAATTTAAATTTAAAAAAACCTCCTAGATGCCCAAATTTTCAAATTTTCTAATCGAGTTTTGGGGATGGCCCGGGGGTTTTGGGGTTGTAACATTTTGGATAATACGGGAAAAACTTGTTTTCCCAAAAAACGCTTGAAACTGAAAAAGGGATCCTCTCGTGATTAAAGAAATAACTTCAATACGTCTAGCGGAACGTTCAGGCAATCTTTCCTTCAATATTTTTGAAAATGCCCTGAGCGCTTGATTAACTTTCCCCCCGTTTGTTAAAAATTCCACAATTGGGGGAAACCCAAAAGGGAAAAAGTCACATTTTTCTTTCATCGTAGGTTATTTTCATATAATTAATTTTCTGTAATAGTCTCACAACAGATCTTTGGATTTAAAGACTGAAAGGGCAAAAGGGGTTGAACTTTAAACACGCACATAAAAGTTGACAATTTTCTGTGGAAGAATTTAAAACAAAACTTTAGGACTTTAGAAAAGAAAACTAATTCTCCCGTAAATATTAAACAAGTGTTTGCCAAGATAAAAATTCCTCCATTTCTGTTTTTGGGGTTTTAAAAAAGCTGCTCCTTTTCTATGGTCATCTAACACTGAGCCATCTGTAAAAAAATTGAAGATGGCCCTTTAATTTTGGTTTTTTTCCAAAATGAAATTTACAAAATTTTTTTTAAGATAGGTGGATCTTTTTTTGTTCTTCCCCCGTATAAATTTTTTTAAACAAAATTTGCCTTGGTTTGTTTTCCCCTTTGGGAATGGTAAAAAACGGGTTTTACACTATTTTTTCTTTGGTTTTAAAGGTTTTTGGTTTTTTTTAAAAAGTAATGTGGGAAAGAAAATGAAAAGACTTTGCCGATTTTTTAATTTTTGTCCTTTTGCCCATTTTCAAAAACCCGTATCGGAAAATTTTGAGAATACTTCATTTTTACAGAAACTTTTTTTGTGAAAGGTTCCTTAAAACAAATTTTTTTTGGGGGACACTTTTTTAAACCGTTCAAAAGGGAAAATTTCCCAAATTTTGTAATTACCAATTTTTTCATGTATGTGTGGGGAAATCAAAGAGCAAGTTTTTTATCTTTGCAGTCTGCACTTTTTAACTTATTAATAGCGCTGTGGAGCCTTTAGAAGAAATTCTTAGCATAAACAATCTAAACCCCACCAAAACAGAAATAAATGTTTAAAAATCTTTTTTCTTGTCCCCATTTTTTTTTGCTTATGACCCTTTTAAAAATTTAAAAAATTTTTTTTGCTTTATTCCCCAAAAAACAACCAATGTTGGGGTTTCCCAAAAAAGTTTTGATGTTTAAATCTCCTAAGAATTTTTCAGATTTGAGGGATTTTAAACAGACCAACCCCCCTTCAGGGGAATTTGTGGAAGTTTTTCTGGGCAATCCAAGTTCCCAAAAACATTAATGGGGTTTTTTTCTGCCGGGCAGTGTCAAGCCACTTTCAAATAAGAAACTATTTATATTTTTAATTCATGCTGATATTTGATCCCTTTTTTAATTTTTAAAATCTAACCTCTTTACTTCCCCCTTACGGATTTTTCCGTACACTTCCCCTGTGCAAAAATCCCGTTTCTCACGGGAAAAAACCGTAATTTGTCATTTTAGAAATTTTCCCATCTTTTTCTTTATTTGGGGGTTTTCCCCAAATTTCCCCCCCAAAAAAAGGTCCATAAGGGGGGCAAGTATTCCCCCAATTTAAAAAATCCAACCCACAGACCAAATTTGGTCCTTTTTGGGCCCGTTAAACCCCCCCCCCCCCCGGGGAAATTTTTCACCCAGTTTCAACAGGCCCCCAAAAGAACCCCGGTAAGGGCCCCAAAAGGGGGTCCCAAAAAAAGCGGCACCAAAAGCCAAAAAGCGGTTTGTTTTCCACCCTTTTGTTTAGAAGTTCTTCAACTGATTGAGGACGAAGAAAATTTTTGCCATGATGACTCCCGGGTGTTAAAAACCCCGCGGGGAGGCCCAAAAGGGGACGAACAGCTGCAAGGAGGGGGGATCGATGTCAACATTGCCCCCGAATAGCTCATGGAACCCCTAAACCCAAAAAGGGAATAGCTGGAGGCCCGTAAAGCCACGTCCCCTGACCCCAAAAATTTTAAGGGGCGAAGGCCATTTAAGGATCACAGCAGAAGAAAGGGGTAGGGACTGTGAGGGGAAGCAGAAGCGTCGTCTGCTAAAAGCGACAAAACCAACAAACGGGGCAGCTTGCTCGCGGGCCGCCCCCCCGAGACGCGTCAACCAAAAAGGGGGCCGGCGTTGGAAGGGGAACAGGACGACTCATAGTTATTCTCCCTTTTGCAATGGGGGCCGATGAAAAGGTTTTGATTTGCATTGGGCAATTTTTCCCAAAAAAAAGAAAACTTTAAAAATTGGGGCGTGGGTTTTGGGCCGGGGACTTGATGTTTTTGAATTTTCCCCGGTGTGGTGTGTGTTGGGTTTTGTGGGGTGGGGGGGGTTGTGCAATCAAAAGGTTTTTTTTGTAGATAACCTTTAAACAAGGGGCTGAGTAGAAATAATGGGGCATTCTGTTTTTGTGTGTGTGTTTTTGTGTGGGGTGTGAGAGAGAGAGAGAGGGGGTGTTGTGTTGTGTTGTTGTGGTGTGTGTGATTTTGTTGTGGGGTTTGGGGTGTGTTTTGAAAAAAAAATTTTATTTAAATTTTCCAACAGGTTTTGGCAGAGGGCGGGGCCCAAAGGGGTAGAGATGGGGACTGCTGCACAGAGGGGGAGAGGGAAGGGGGTGTGGGGGGCCCAAACCCCTTGTCCCACCAAACAACACCCAGCCAAAAAAAGAAACACACACACAATTGGATTTCCTGACTTTGCGGGCTGCAAGTCATCCCCCCTCCGTATAGCAAAAATCCAGCACCAAAAGCAGCGGGTCCCCCATTGGGAAAAAATTCATGACTGAGGGAGAGGCACTTCCCCACAAACCTTAGAAAAGACTGGGGGAAGCCTCATCAAGGGGGTTGCATGGTGTGCAAAAAGGGGGGCCCATCCAAAAAGGAAAAAAAAACTACAGGGTGGGGACAGTGCCCCTTCCCAACACCATCTCCGGGAGTACCCCACAAAAAAAAAACTATTCCCATTTTGTCTCCTGTCCTCCCAAAGAAATTTATATTGGGATTTTATCACTTTCTGTTTGTTTTTTTGGGGTCAAAGGTTGGGGGAAAAAAGAAAAAAAAAACAACGGTGACAAAAAAATTTTCCCTGAATGAACCCCTAACAACCTGGATTTTAGCTTTGGACGGGTTTTGGGTCAATTTAAAACCCTTGGATTTATACCTTCCATAAGGAAAGGGAAAATACTTTTCCTTATGATTCTTTTTTTTTTCCAAAACCAAAAATTCACTGTTTTTTTTAAACACTAAAGAAGAAAGGGTTTAAAAAATTGAGTAAAAAACCCAACAAAAACCTTTTTTCTTTGGGACAAAACCCTTTTTGCAGTGTTCTTGAATGTGATTGAAATTTGTTATAAAAAGATAAGTTTTCCCTTTTCCTTTCAGAAAAGTATGGGTTTTTCATTTTGCTTTTGTTCAATGTTTTCGAGCCAGAATTTTTTTTAAATTTATTACCCTTCGCGACCAAAAAAAGGGTTTGGGCCCAAACTGTTGTCTCAGAGAAAAAAAAAGGGGTGTACGGGAAAAGGGGTTTAAAATGGCTTTTTTTTCCCAAGGACTTTTCATCCACAACATATGCCCATCAGAAAACTGTACTAAAACTATTTTTTTGGATGAGCTTTTTAAAGATAAGCCTTTGGTTAAATCTGAAAATTAAGAAACAAAATTTCCGAGGGGAGATAATCCCGATCCTTGGGGAAGACCCATTCCCAAATTTCTATTTGGGGAATTTTTTATGTCTTTTCTTTTTTTGAAATTTCTTTTTTAAAGGGGAAAATTTTTGATAAAATTCTAAAAAGGTTTCCCCTTTCATTCCAATACTTTTCATTTTAAAAACAACGTCATTTATGCCAAAACTTGTTTGTACGTTTTTCCTTTAATTTCAAAAAAAAAAGGGCCAAAGTTTTTTTCATCTTGCAAATTTGGGTTTAAAAACATCGAGTTTCACTAGATTTTCGTTGCGATCTGCCTTTTGAAAACCAGCTTAAAAATTTAAGGGGATAATTTAAATTTTTAAAATTAAAAAAATTATTTTTACTCTTTTTGGGGAAAATTTCTTTCCATTATTTTGCATGAAAGCAATGCAAAGGGCCCAACTGGGGGGTTTACTGTTTATTTTATTTTCGAGGTTTTCCTTTGTTAGATGGGAAAAATAAAGAATGTTTCCCAAAATAAAACAAATTCCCTTTTTTCCCCATTTTTGGAAGGGAAACCCCCGAGATAAAGTTTTTAACATTAGGGGGGACATGAAACTGATTTTTTTTTTGGTTTTTCCAAGATTACAAGAAAATTTTCTACTTCTTGAACTTTTAATGGGGGCTTTTCAAAAAGGGGTTTTATTAAAGTGTCGGGTTTGTTTTTTTTGAAGTTTTTTTTCTTCTTGCTCTCTTGCATCTTTTTTTCCTGTTGAAAAACCTTTCTTTGCTGCCATTTTTGGCGAAACGTCAACAAAAGTTTGGGCCCTTTTCTAGTTTAAGAAGGGAAACCCAGATTTTGGGGAGCTTGAGGGGACATTTTCGCAATTTTTACCCCTTTTTTTTCTTTTTTCTTAACTTTTCCCAAACTTTTTAAAAAAATTTTTAAATAATTTTTTAAATTTTTTTCTCATAAAAGTCAGACCAATATTCCCAAATTTTTGTTTTCCTTTCAAGAAGCCCCTTCCCAGCACACTTTTCCCTTTGCTTTTTTAATTTTCTCTCATTTTTGATATTTTTTTCCTTTTTCCCTTTTTTTTCACACTTCTCATTCCCCGACTTTTTGCATATGAATCTCCAGTCACAAGATACTTATTTTTTTTCCCATCTGGTTTTTAAATGTTTTTAATCGAAACCAATCAAATTGTGCTCTTGGGTCCCCTGGAAAACAGATTTGCCACAACGTTAAAAAGTCTTTTTCCCTGAAACCCTAAACGCGCGGGAAAATAAATCAGGTGTGCCGGGGGGAAGGGGACTTCACAGGAGTTTTTTTTTCTCCCCCCTTCCTTGTTTGAAAAGGGCTGCGAGTTTTTTATTGTTAGTGTTCTCCTTTTAAAACTGTTGGGGGAAATAACACCAAACAAGTTTAGGTAACTTATTCTTGTGTGGGGGGTTTTGAAAGGGCCCAAAAACTTTTGTTTTTTTTTTTTCGGCAATTTTTTTGGGTTATTCACCCACTAGAAGTTTAAAATTCAACAGTTCCACTGAAAACCTTAAAACCCGGGGTTTTTAAAAAAATATCGGCTTGTTGGGTGGGGGTGTGTTGTGTGGGGGTGTTTGGGGGGCAAACCCAAGAAAGCAGGGAAGGGAAAGGGAAGGGAATGTCTATAACACAAAAGTTATGGTGAAAAAAATTTGGGATTAAAATTTGTGAAAAAAAATGAACAGAAGGGGGCAAGATTTTTTTTAACCCCGGGGAAGGGGGGGGGTTAAAACAAAAGGGCAGTGTTGGCAAAAAAAAAAAAGGGGGGGGCGGGAAAAGGAACAGGGTCAAAGGGAAAGAGGAGCATTTGGGGTTTTGTTTTGGGAAAAACGCAAAAAAAACCCCCCCAAAAAAAAAACCCCAACTTAAAAAAACGGGAACATTGGGAAATGAAGGGAGGGGGCCAAGGAACTGGACGAATCTCTTTTGTTTTTTGGGTAAATTTTACCCCCCCAAACACAACGGGGCCCTGAAGTTTTTAAAGGTTTTTTGAAAAAGAAACTGCATCCTTATGGCCCCCCCCATGAATCAGAGCCTTTTCGGGGCTGTCAAACTTACAAAAAAAACCCTCACAAAAAAAAAAGGAAAATCAGATCATCGGGAAAAAAACCCAAAAATTTAATTAAACAGAAGAAAACGGCTATGCTTTTTGTTTTCAGACATAAAAAAAGGCTATACTGAAAAAATGAAAAACCCACTAAATTTTTCATGAGTTTCACATTTCAATCCAAAAAGGGAACAAAGGCAACGAATCTAAACGGCCCCTTGGGGGCCTTGTTCATTCTCTTCCCCAAACCGGGCGGAGCATCACTTTCTCACTGGATGAATCGGGCATAAAATCGCTCTTTTTTCACATAAAGGCTCATTTTTCAACAGCTCATCTGTGAAATCGGGCAGCCATTTCCCCAGGGGAATGCAAGCGCCCCCCTGTGGATCTTCTGAAACCCAAAACCAACGTAGCCCCCAACACTTTAAATCAACTTCCTAGAAACAGAGTTAAAAAATAAATTTAATCATCAAAAACCGTTACTACAGGAATAAATCATTGCTTACTCATGGTACAACTTGCCTTACCTTTCCCTGCCCAATAGCTTGAAAGCCCTTACAAAATGAAATAATCTTATTATTCACACATTAAAAAAAAAAAAGAAACAATCAAAATTTTTTCCCCCCGAGTAAAGAAACAGCCCCCTGAATAGGGGTTCACATCCAAACAAACCTGACTCCGTAAACCCTTAACCAACTTTTTTGGGTTGTTAAATGTGTGTTGGTGTATAATCATTTATTAAAGAAAAGGGACTTTTGAAGTCTTTTTTCCCCCTTTTCATCAAGGAAACTGACAGCTTGCAAAAAGGAAGAAGGGCAAGCAAGGAAAAGGTAAGGAAAAGAAAGGGTAATGTACGGTAAGGTAAGTAAGGAAAAGGTAAAAGGGAAAGGGATAATTGGTTTGCTTATACCCCCAGCGACCGAAAAAGGGCCATACGGGGTCTTGCCCACCAAGTTAAAACCAACTCAACCCTTTAAAAAAAAGAAAAAAAAAAAACGCAAAATTTTTTTAAAATACCCCTACAAAAAACCCGGGAAAATTTAAAATTAAACCCCTTTTTTTTCCAAAAATCGACATCAATAAAAAAAAAAAAAATTCTTTCACCCTGCACTAAAACCTGGGGTGTTAACCCCAAACCACATTTGGAAAATTTATAAGTGGCAGTATGACAAACCCACTTTCAAAACCACGGGCCAAATTTTCTTTTTTCTTTTTCCACCTAAAATGAAAAACTGCTTTTTAAAGACTCCCTTTTCCTGGGGGGGCAAAGGCAACTACCCGTCCCCCCCCCCCCCCCCCCCCCCCTTTTTTTTTAAATTCAAAAAATTTGGGGAAAGAAAATGTGCAGAAAGAGGGAAAGGCGAAAGGGATTTTTTTATCCAGTCACATGTAAATCCTGAGTATCACAATAGGAATGGCTTATTTGCCGAAAACCCCGAAGGAAAATGAAGAAACATTGTGACTGTTTTTTATCACAGCCACTGTCATAAACAGGCCATAACAACAAAAAAGGGGGAAAAAAATTGAAAAAAGGGAAAAATTGAAGAAAAAATTGGACGGGTTTTATCACAGCCACTGTCATAAACAGGCCGATAAGCAACAAAAGGGGGGACAAAATAAATTTAAAGGGAAAATTTAAGAAACATTTTTGACTGTTTTTTTCACAGCCCCTGTCAAAAACAGGCCGAAAAGCAACGGAAAGGGGACAAAATGAATAAAGAAAAGAAAAAACCCTTGTGACGGTGTTTAACACAGCCACTGTCATAAACAGGGCCAAAAGCAACTAAAAGGGGGGACAAAATGAATAAAGGAAAATAAAAGAAACTTTGGGTGACTGTGTTTATCACACCACTGCCCATAAAAAAAGGCCGATAAGAAACTAAAAGGGGGACAAAATAAAAAAGGGAAAATGAAAAAACCATTGTACGGGTTTTTTTATCACTGCCACTGTCATAAACTTTGGCCAAAAACAACTAAAAGGGGGGGAAAAAAATGAAAAAAAGGGAAAAAATGAAAAAAACTTGGACTGTTCATCACAGCCACTGTCAAAAACTTTGGCCGATAACAACTGAAAGGGGCCAAAATAAAAAAAGGGAAAAGGAAAAAACCCTTGACGTGTTTATCCAGCCACGCCCATAAACAGGGCCGTAACAACAAAAAGGGGGGACAAAATAAATTAAAGGAAAATGAAAAAAACTTGGACTGTTTTTATCACAGCCACTGTCAAAAAACCATGGCCGATAAGAAACTGAAAGGGGGCCCAAAATTTGAAAAAAAATTTTAAAATTTTGGATTTTTTTCCCCCATTTGAAATTGGGGAAAACCCTTAAAGGTCAAAAAAAAAGGAAAAAAAAAAATTTTTATGGAAAAGTCATAAAAAAGGGGGAAATAAATAAAACAAAATTAAAAGGAAAAGAAAATTTTTTTTTTTTAAAAACCCGGGCCCAAAAACCCAAAAAGGGGGAAAAAATTTAAAAAAGGAAAAAAAGGGGAAATTGGGGGAAAACCCCTTTTTAAAGGGGGGGGGGGGGGGAAAAAAAAAAAGGAAAAAAGAAAAAAGGGGGGGGAAAAGGGGGGAAAAAAGGGAAAAAGGGCCAAAAAAAGGGGGGAAAGTTGGAAAAAGGGAAAAGGGGAAAAAAGGAAAAAAAGGGGAAAAAAAAAAGGGGAAAAAAGGGGGGGAAAAGATTTTTAGAATGGAAAGAATAAAAGAACAAAAAATAAAGAAGAAAGTTTTAAAAATAAAGTGGGTGACAAAGGGAAAAGGGAAAGGAATGTTTGTGCGGTAAAAAGGAAAAAAAAGGAAAAGAAGGGGAAAAAAAAAAATTGAAAAAATTTGGGTTTTTTGGGAAGTTTTAAAGGAGATGAAAATTTTTTTAAAAAAGAAAAAAAAACAGGGGTTTTTTGGGCCCCCCAAAAAAAAAAACCAAAAAAAAATTTTTAAAAAGGGGGGAAAATTTTAAAGGAACCCCCGGAGCCACCCTTAAAAATTTTTAAAAAAAAAAAATTTTTAAAAAAAAGGGTGCTTTAAAACCAAAAATTTCGAAACCTTTTGGGGAAAAGGGGGAAAAAAAAAATTTTGGGTTTCAGAAAAACGAAAAAATTTTTTTTCCCCCCCCCCCCCCCCCCCCCCCAAAAAAAAAAAACCCTTTTCGTTTTTTTGTAATAAGGGGTTTTTAAAAAAAAGGGGTTTTAAAAACAACCAAACCCGCCAGGAAAACCCCCGGGGGAAAAAATAATTTTCGGGGCCACAAAAATTTTTTGGGGGGAAAAAAAGGGGGGGGGGGAAAAAAAAAAAAATTTTTTAAACAAAAAGGGGTTTTTTAGTGATAAAAAAAAAGGGGGAAAAAAAGGGGGACGGAAAAAAAAAGGGGTTTTTTTGCTTTTAAAACTGGGGAAAAGGGCTTTTTTAAACCAAAAAAAAAAGGGGGAAAAATGTTTGATCCCCGTTTCAAAAAAAAACAAAAAGGGAAAAATTTTGATTTTTTCGGGGGAAAAGGAAAAAAAAAATGGGGAATTGTAAGGGGGAAAAAAAAATTTAAATTCGGGCCCAAAAAAAAAAATTTAGGGAAAAAAAAAGGGGGGGGGGGGTTTTTTCCCAAAACGGGATCCGGGGGGGGAAAAAAAGGTTTAAAAATTTACTTTTTTCCCCCCTTTTCCCTTCAAACAAAAAAAATTTTGTTTGGAAATTCCCCCCCCCAAAATTTTAAAACCTTTTTAAAAAGGTTTTTTTTTTTGGGGGCAAAAAAGGAAAAAGGGGGGCCCCCCCCCCCCCCCCCCCCCCCCCCCCCCCCCCCCCCCCCCCCCCCCCCCCCCCCCCCCCCCCCCCCCCCCCCCCCCCCCCCCCCCCCCCCCCCCCCCCCCCCCCCCCCCCCCCCCCCCCCCCCCCCCCCCCCCCCCCCCCCCCCCCCCCCCCCCCCCCCCCCCCCCCCCCCCCCCCCAAAAAAAAAATTTTTTCTAAGCCCCCCAAAACAGGGGGGGGGGGAAAAAATTTTTTTTAAAAAAAAAACCCCGGGGGGGGAAGAAAAGGGGAAAAAAGGGGGAAGGGTTTGGGGAAATTTGGACTTTACGGGCCTGGGTTTCCCTTTTTTAAAAAAAACTGAAAGGGAAATTTTATCCCCCCTTTAACTGTTTTCCACAACCCAAAAAAGGGGGGGGGGCCCAAAATAAAAGAATTGTGGGTTTAAAATAAAAGGTTAACCCCCGGGGGGAAAAAAAAATTTTTTAAAAAGGGTGGTTTCAAAACCCCCCTTTTTTTCAGGGGAAAACCGGGCAAAATGGGGAAAAAACCCCTATTGCCGGGGGGGAACCAAAAGGACAGGGGGGGGAAAATTTTTTTTTTTAAAAAAATTTTTAAAAATTTTTAAAAAAATTTTTTGGGGGGAAAAAAGGGGGGGGGGGAAAAGAAGGAAAAGAAAAAAAAAGGGGGAAAAAAAAAAAGGGGGAACCCAAAAAAAAGGGGAAATTAATTTTTAAAATAAAAATTTCCCCCCAAAAAAAAAACCCAAAAACACCCGTAAAAAAAAAAAAAACCCCCCTTTTTTAAAAAAAAATTTTTTTTTTAAAAAATCTGAAAAAAGGGTAAAAAAAAGGGGGGGTTTAAAGGGGGGGAGGGTTTTAAAAAAAAAGGGGGAAAAGAAACGTTTGGGGAAAAAAAAATAAAAAAACCCCTTTAAACACCACTTAAAAACCCTGGGGTTTTTTTTTTTAAAAAAAAAATTTTTCGGGTCTGGGGGGGGACTTTAAGGGGGGTTTGGTTTTTTTATCTTTTTCCCCCCCCTAACCATAAAGGGCCCCAAACCCCCCCCTTTGGGGGGGGTTTCGACCCCCCAAAAACCCCCAAAAAAAAAAAAAACCAAACCCTAAAAAGCCGTTTTCCCCGCTAACGCCTAAAAAAAGGACAACTTTTTAAAAAAGGTGCAGAATTTGTGTTTTTTCCGTATTCCGACGGCCAAGTCGGGGGGAAAATAAAATTAAAAATTTACTGTTCAACATGTCAAATTTGTGGGTAAAGAAAAGAAGAAGAGAAAAAGCTTTTGGGGGTTAAGGGAAAAAGCACACATGTTAAAAATGAATCAATGGGGAAAACCGGAACAAAACAAAACCCAACCAAAAAAAAGAAAAAATACCCCGGACGTTACTACAAATTCCCAAAATTAAGCAAATTTAGAGAAAAATGGGGGTTTCATTTTGAAAGAAAGGGGAAAAGACAATAAATTGAGAAATTACCTCAACACCATAAAACCCCAAGGGCCGTTTGGGAAATTAAATTTGTGTATTTACTTCTAGACCTTTTAAAATAAGCAAAAACCTTTGGGGAAAAAAATAAATGGGAAATGTTAATTTAAAACGTTTAACTTGGTAGTTGGTTATTTAAAAAATTAAAAAAAAGGGAAAAAAATTAAAAAAAAAAAAAAGGCACAATTAATAAACTTAATCGGGGGGGGGCCGCCAAAAAACACTTCTTCCAAAATTTTGGAATGAAAAGAAAACAGGGGTTCTTAAACCCTTGCAAAAAGGGCCCGTTTAACCCGGACCAACCCAAAACCCAACAACCAGGGTTTGGTTAAAAGGGGAAAAAGGGGGATAAATAGGGGAAAAATTAGGAATTTTGGATTGGATGCTGGCCTTCTTATGATTAAACCAGGCCCAATTTAAAGGGAAAAGAAATTTTTAAAGTGTGTAAAAGGTAAAAAAGGGGGTCATTAAAAATGGAAGAACCAAAATTTTAAAAGGGACAAAAAAAAGAAAAAGGGGGCAGAAAGGATGCCAGGGGTTCCCCCCGGAAAACCCAAAAGGCGAAGGATTAATCCTTCAGCATTTTTTCCCCGGGGAAAATTCCTCTTAGCAAAAATTTTAAAAATATTTCCAATGTCCACAAAACCAAAACCAAACACAAAAACGACACCAAAACCCCTCTTTCTAACAATCCCCGAAAGGGGAAAAGGGGAAAAGGGAAAAAAGGGGTTTTTTTAAACCCTGCAAAACCCCCCGTTTAAATAAGGGCCCTTTTTTTGGGGAGCCCCCTTTTGGGTTTTAAAGGGGCAAAACGAAAAAAAGGGGGAAAAAAAAAAGGGGGAGTTTTGTTTCCCCCGGGGGGGGGTTTGTTTTAAAACTGGGGGAAAAAAAGGGGGGAAAAAGTTTTTTTTTTTTTTTTTTTGGGTTTAAAGGGGGGAAAACGGGGGGGCCCATTTTAAAATTTGGGGGGGGAAGGTTAAAAGGGGTTTTCTAAAAGGAAAAAAGGGGAAAAAAAGGGGGGGAAAAAAAAAGGGGGGAAAGGTTTTTGAAAATGCAAAACCCCAAAAACCCGGGGGGAAAATTTTTTTATAAACCCCTTTTTTTCCCCCATCCCAAAAAAATCAAAACCATTTTTTTAAAAAACCCCCCCAAAACCCCCCCCCAAAAAAACCCCCCCCAAAAACCCCCCCCCACCCCCCCCCCCCACCACCGCCCCCCCAAAAAAAAAAACCCAAAACCCCAAAAACCCAAAGGGGGGAAAACCCCAAAAACACCCAAAAATTTTCCCCCCCCCCAAACCCCCCCCCCTTTTTCCCCCCCCCCCCCCAAAAACCCCCCCCCCCCTTTTAAAAATTTTCCCCCTTTTCCCCCAAAAACCCCAAAAACAAAACCCCAAAAAAAAAAAAAAACCCCCCCCCAAACCCCCCCCCCCCCCCCCCCCTTTTTTTTTTTTTTTCCCCCCCCCCCCCCAAAAATTTTTAAGGTGGGTTTGGGAAAAATTAAAGGACGAAATTCGGTTTTTTTTTGGAAAGGGTTTTTTAAAGCGTTTTTAAAGGGTTGAAAATTTTAAAAGGGTTTTTTTGGGGTTTGTTTTTGGGGGGGGGTTTTTCAGTTTGGGGGTTTTGGGGGGGGGTTTTTTGGGGGGGGGGGGGGGGTTTTTGGTGGGGGGGGTTTTTTTTTTGGGGGTTTTTTTTTCGGCTTAGTTTTTTAAAAAAATAACCCCAAAAAATTTTTAATTTAAAACAAAAATTAAAACCCCAAGGGCCCTTTTGGGGGTTTCCCCCCTTTTCCCTTTTTTTTTTTTTTACCGGGTTTAGGGGGCCCTTTTTTAATTTTTTTAAAAAATTTTTTTAAATTTAAATTTTTTTTCCTTTTTTTAAAACCCTTTTTCCCGACCCTGTTTTTTGGACGACCCCCCTTTTATCTTTTATTTCCTTCTAATTCTCCTTTTGGGAAAAAATTTTTTTTTAAAAACTTTTTTTTTTCCCCCAAAAGTTTAAAAAAAAATTTTTTTTTTTTTATTTTTTTTGGGGTTTTAAAAAATTTTACATTTTTTTGGTAATTTTTTTTTGAAAAAATTTTAAAAATTTTTTAAAAATAAAAAAATTTGTTTTTTTTATAAAAATTTTAAAAAATTTTAAAAAAACCCCCCTTTTAAAAAAGGGAAAAGGGGTCCCTTTGTTTCTCTTTTTTCCCCCGGGGAAAAAAACCCCCCTTTTTTAAATTTGGGCCCCCAAAAAACATTCCCTTTTCCCACCCAAAAAATTTCCTTGGGGTTTTTTTAAAAACAACGGGGGTCCCCCCCCCTTTTTTTAAAACCCCCCCCCCTTTTGAGAAAAAAATTTAAATTTCCCATTAAAAAATCCCCCCCCCATACCCCTACTCAAAAAACCACAAAAAAACCAACCCCCCCAACAAAAAAAAAATTTTAAAACCCCAAACCCAAAAAAAAAAAACCCCCAAAACCCAAAACCAAAAACCCCCCCCCCCCCCCCCCCAAAAACAAAAAAAAAAAAAACAATTTCCCCAAAAAAAAATTTCCCCAAAAAAAAAAAACAAAAAAAACCCCCAAAAAAAACCCCCCCCCCCCCCCCAAAAAAAAAACAAAAAAAACCCACAACCCACCCCCCCAAAAAAAAAAAAACCCCCAAACCCCCACCAAAAAAAAAACCACAAAAACCCCCCCCCAAAAAAAAAACCCCCCCAAAAAAACCCAAAAAAACCCCCCCCCACCCCCCCCCCCCCCAAAAAAAACCAAACCCCCCCAAAAAAAAAAACCCCTTCCCCTTTTCCCCCCAAAAAAAAAAAAAAAAAACCCCCAACCCCCCAAAAAAAAAATTTTTTTAAAAAAAAAAAAAAAAAAACCCCCCCCAAAAAAAAAAAAAAAAACAAAAAAAAAAAAAAAAAAAACCCCAAAAAAAAAAAAAAAAAAAAACCCCCCCCCCCCCCCCCCCCCCCCCCCCCCAAAACAAAACCCCCCCCCCACCCCCACCCCCCCCCCCCCCCCCCAAAAAAAAACCCCCCCCCCAA
>JAMYXO010004287.1:0-17770 GCA_033310375.1 Conus canariensis | reverse complement strand
AGCGCCGCGGGGCGAGTGTGTGTGTGTGTGTGTGCGGGGTGTGCGTGCATATGTTGTGTGTGTGTTAATGTGGTGTTTTTGGGTTTTTTGGGGTCCCGAGTCTCTGTGGGTGTGTGTTTGTGGTGTGTGTGTGTGTGTGTGTGTGTATGATGAGCGTTTGGTGTGTGTTGGGGGGTTATGAATGTATACATTGTGTGTGTGGTTTTTGTGTGTATGACTTGAATGTGGTGTGCGTGTGTGTTTTTGGGGGGTGGGGGGTGTGGGTGAGTGAGGGGTGGGTTTGTGTGGTGTATGAGCGTTTATGATGTGATTGTGCCAATAATGGCTGGAGGCCAGCTTTCCGGGATTAACACACGGGAACTTTTTTCTGTTACGGCTGTGTGAAGACCCGGCCCGCTTTTCACCTTGGGGTTGTTGGGGGGCTGGTGGGGCTGGTCCAAACAGAAACTATGTGCGGGGGGGGAGGGGGGGGGGGGGGGGGGGTTGGGGGGGGTTTTTGTCCCTCTTTTTCCTTTTCTTTGAGCCTTTGGCTTTTTGTCTTTTGATGAAGAGTGTCGCATGACAGTTTGTTTCCCCTGGTTAGTGGTTCTTTCCCCTTGTTGTTGTTTTCTAGTGCTGTCTGACTCTCATTTTTAAAATCAATGACTCACTGATCATGGCTGTCTCTTAATTTTTTTTTTCGTAATTTTTTTTTGTTTCATGTTTTTTGGTGTGTTTTTTTTTTTCCGTTCTTGTTGGGTTTTCTTTTTCTGTCTGCTGTCTGCCTCTCCGCTTTGGCCTTTCTTGAGGTGTTTTTACCTTTCCCCGTGCCCCCCCCCCCCCCCCTCCCTTTTCACCTCCCTTTTACCACTTCCCTCCCTACCTTTCCCTTTTTCAGTCTGTTTTTACCTTTATATCTGGATGTTGACCCCCTTTTTTTTTTTTTTTTCTGTTTTTTTTGTTGTTGTTGGAAAGTTAAATCTCTGACTCCCTTTCTGTATCACAAATTCTTTTTTGTCCTGGTGGCTGGCTGGCTGGCTGTCATTCTGTATCTCCTTCGGTTTTGTGTGTGTTTTGTGTGTGTGTGTGTGTGTGTGTGTATGTTTATGGGGGGTTTTGGGTGTGTGTGTGTTTGTTTATGTGGGGGGTGTGTGTGGTGGGGGGTGTGTTTGTGTGTGTGTGTGTGTGTGTGGGTTTTGTGTGGTACATGTGTAAGAAAAATGCGCATCATGTGGTGCCCCTGGGTGCAAAAAATGTTTATGTGTGCATGTGTGGCGTACAAACATGGAAAAAAAAAAAGGTTTTTTTTGGGGTTTTTTTGGGGGGCCCCAAAAAGGGGTTTTTTTAATAACATGGGGAAAAGGACTAAACGGAACAAACAAGCAGCTTTTTTTTTTAAAAACACCCTGAAAGGGGGGGGTTATTTATATTCCCTTTTAAATTTTTAAAAAGGGGGAAAAACCCCAAAGTATATAAAAGAAAAAAAAAGGGGGTCAGAAAATGTGCTTTATCTATTTCAGAGGGTTCATCATGAAAAAAACCAGTAAGCTGTAGTGGTTAATGCCATTTGAACAAAAGATCCTCAGCCATCAATCGACTTTCAAGCTGGTTTTTTTTACCTTTTTTTTTTTTTTGTCTTCTTAGCCAAAAAAACTTTCAAGCCATGATGGTAAATTAACGGGACAAAAAAAAAATCAGTGGGGGGGAAAAAAGAGATTTTGGTCCTGGTTCCATCGCACTTTTGATGGAAATTTGGGGTTTCCAGTTTTTTGCAAAGTCCCTGTCATTGAAGTTTGGGGTGAAAATTTTTTGGGGGCCCCCTTTGGTAGCGATGACGGGGAAAAAATTTGCAGTATTAAAAGAAAAGGGCTAATTTCGTGCAGCCCGGGGGTTTCAGTTTCAGTGTCAAAAAGGGAGGCGTCACTGCGGGGGGTTTTTCCCCCCATATATGAAAAACCCACACCCGTTTAGTTTTGGGACCCATTTACGCTTTTTTTTTTAAAGTGTTTTTTTAAAAAAAAATTTTTAAAAAACTAAGAGGGGGGAAAATTTTGAAAAAAGGGGTCTGGGGGCTTTGACTCGGGGGGATTTTTGACCTACGCATTAGCCCAACGCGTGGTCCCCCTTTGGTGCCTCCCCCCCCAAGTTCCCCCCAAAATTTTTCCCTGAGAAATCATTGCTCACTGATGATGAAAAGCCCATCAAAAAAAAGGCTTTTGAAAACTTTTTGGCTCTGAGATGGTTATGGAACGATGGGCAGTCTCTGTTTTTTGAACAGGAAAACAGCAAGCTAAGACAGTGTGGATGGGATTTGTTGATCTGGGGAAAATTTTTTAAACTGTTTGAAAAATTTTCCCCCCTTTTTAGTTCTTTTCCCCCACTCGCAGACTGGGTTGAAAAAGGGAAAAACAAACCATAGGGGGAAAATTTTTTTTGTAAAATTTTTTTTTTTGGGGGTTTTATTTTTTTGGGGTTTTGTGTGTGTGTGTGTGTGTGTGTGTGTGTGTGTGTGTGGGGGGTGTGGTTGTTATGGGGGGGAAAGGGGGGTGCAGGGGCGTGGGGGTGGGGGTGGGGGTTAGAGGCATAGTCCCCTAGGCCCTACCCCGACCAGGTTAAGACCCCAGGGGTTTTCCTCAGAAAAAAAAAAAAGTGGATGAAAAATGACTTCAAAAAAACATGCGATAAAATTCAAGGGCCGGGTTTTGGTTTTTCAGTTAAAGATGAGTGGGTGGGGTGTCCTTGGGTTGGGGAAAGGGGCTGACCAATTTTAGAACAAAGGGGTGTTGTCTGCCCCCGCTCGCCAGCGTGGTGTTTTTCGCCACCCAAAAACTTGCCCCCCCACCCCCTGCCCCAAACCCTTTTTCAAAAAGTGTTTCTGGTGTGTTTTTAGGGGGAAAATTTTTAAAAAGGGTGTGTGAATGTTTGTTAAAATTGTTGTGTTTTGGGGGTTGTTGTTTTTTTTTTTTTTTTTTTTTGGGGCGACTTGTAGGGGTTTACTTCAACCTGGTGACAGCCCTGTTTTTGGCCCTTTTGCGGTCGGTGAGCATAAGGGGGCATGACCTTCCCCTTTCTTTTTGGGGCGTGTGGTAAAATAGTTCATGCATGACTGTCAGTGGCTATGCTTGGAAAATGACAAATTTTTGGGGAAAAAAGGGGTTGACTCCCCAAACCAGTTTTTTCGACTTTTTTTGGGATTTTGGGGCTTTTTTGGGTTTTAAAATTCCCGGACATGATGCTCTTTTATATTCAAGGAAATTTTTTTTAAAAAAACGATCATTTTTTTATCTAATTATTGATTAGAAACCCGGGAAACAAGTTTAGATGAACAACAAGGAAAAAGGGGTGCTAAAAACCCAAAGGGTTTTTTTTATGTATTATTCGTTTTTCAAGAAATCTCCCCTTCTCACAAAAAGCTGACAGCCGAAACCAATTTTTTCCAGAAGTGATGAACCCAAAACCCGGGCGGTACGTCGGGGGCCCCCCCCCAAAATGTTTAATGACAGAAAAGGGCTTCCAGTCAAAGATGTTGGGTTTTGGGGGGTGCCCCCTTTTCCTTTTTCGCCTTGTCTTGTCCCCCCCAAAACAGAATTAATTTTTCAACCCCCTTTTCTTGCTCCCGGGGTCACGGGGGTACGTTTGGCTGTCAAAAATTATCTGCAGGTTATGTTCATATTTTAAAAAAAGAAAATGAGGAAAACAAGTTTTTTTGATATTTAATACGGAGCACACCCCACTTGAGATTACTATACTAAGTGTGGAGCAATTTGTTTTTAAAAAGAAAACTTCAATTCCAACGTTATGACAAGCCTTTAAATTTCAAAAGCGTTTTTGTGAAAGAGTGAAACAACGAATACTGGGGTTTCGGCAGTCAAACCTCTAAATACTGTGGGGTTTGAAGCACATCAACAAGTGTGTCTGATGACCAGCATGGTGCACAGGTACTAGCTTTATGAAGAGATGCAAGCAAGAAAGCCCCTTTTTTCTGCTCTGTACGGTACTAGCATATAAAGTGACCAAGCAAGAAACCACTTTTTTGCCATATACATGCACTAGTGAAAAAAAAAGAGACAGAAGCAAGAAAGCCACTATATTCTTCCCATGTACGGCACTAGTGCATAAAGGACGCGGGGCAAGTAAGCCACTATATTTTCCATGTACAGGCACTAGACATAAAAGACACAAGCAAAAAGCAATATTATTCTTCCATGTTTAGGCACTATACATAAAAAACACAAGCAGGGAACCCACTAAATTCTTCACTGTACAGGCATAGCTATAAAGAGATGGAAGCAAGAAAGCCACTATATTTTCCCAAATGTACAGGCACTGGGTGCTTTAAAAGAGACAGAAGCAAGAAAGCCACTATTTTTTCCCATGTACAGGCACTATTTCATAAAGAGACAGAAGCAAGAAAGCCACTATATTTCTTCACATGTACAGGCACTAGCTCATTAAAAGATGGAAGCAAGAAAGCCAAAATGTTCTTCCCATGTATAGGCACTAGCGCATAAAAGAGACAGAAGCAAGAAACCCCACTTATTTTCACATGTACGGGCACTAGCTCATAAAGAGAGGGAAAAGCAAGAAAGCCACTAGTTTTTCCCCAGTATAGGCACTAGCGCATAAAGAGACAGAAGCAAAAAAGGGCCACAAATATTCTTCCCATGTACAGGCACTAGCGCTAAAGAGACAGAAGCAAGAAGCCATTTATATTTTTTCCCCATGTAAGGCACTAGCACATAAAGAGATGGAACCCAAAAAGCCACTATGTTTTTCCCCCATGTAAGGCCCCTAGCCTAAAGAGATGGAAGCAAGAAAGCCACTATGTTTTCCCTGTATAGGCACTAGCGCATAAAGAGACAGAAGAAAGGGAAAAGCCACTTTATTCTGCCATGTACAGGCACTAGTGCAAAAAGAGACAGAACAAAAAACCCCATTTAAATTCTTCCCATGTACAGGCACTAGACAAAAAAGAATGGAAGCAAGAAAGCCACTATATTCTTCCCAAATATAGGATTTGGCGCATAAAAGAAGAAGGAGAAAGCACTTTAATTCTGCCATGTACAGGCACTAGTGCATAAAGAGAAGAAGCAAGGAAAGCCACTATATTCTTCCCATGTACAGGCCTAGCGCATGAAGAGACGCAAGCAAAAAAACCACTATATTCTTCCCATGTACAGGCACTAGACATAAAGAGACAAAGCAAGAAAGCAACTATATTCGGGCCATGTGCAAGCACTAGTGCTTAAAGAGACACAAGCGAAAGCCACACACATAGCATACACTAGCGTGCGCCGAAAGACAAAAAAAAATTGGTGAAAAGCCTGCTTGATGACAGACTGAAAAGACGCAGAAAATGACAGAATGAAGTGCCGGCAGGCAGTCTTCAGTCGGCTCTACCCAGGTGGCAGCCGGTTGTGTAAAGGGAGAGGTGGGTTTTAAAGTGCTTAGAGCTTGGTTTTTGACCGAAGACGCCCGCTATGTTTGGTACTCAAAACAAAAATAATAAATTTGATTAATGTGTTGTGAAAAAACAGAGATCAATCGTAAGAAAAAATATTTTGGGAGGGGAAAAAGAATGTCAACAACAAATCCTTAAAAGGAAAGGCCCTCAAACAGTGAAGGGCTTGCTTGGCAGCAGGGTTGAAAAAATGGCTGCAAAGAGAAAATGGAAGGCTTAAGGGTCCTTCCCCGGGCTGATGTGGGATCCACAGGATCCAAGGGCTTCCCCATGCTTGGACTCTTTGTGTGTTTTGGATTTGATGCTGGAAAACCGGTTTTGGGCAGCAACCTGAAAAGTGGGGGAAATCAAATAGCCCTTTGGTGCCCGGGATTCTTTGTAATTGGCAAAAATGGCACTGTTCATCATAATTATGGGGTGCCAGTTTTTGGAGCCTGAATTGAGGTAGTTTCATTAAGATTCTAATTACAGTCTGATGAAGAAAATATTGTGTCTGGAAGAAAATTGATCAGAACGTTTGAATAATGAAACAAAATGTTTTAAAGCAGAGCTTGTGGGGACATTTTGTTTCGAAGACTTGAAAGGTTAAGCTTTGCTGAATATGTGCTGTTATCCAGACGGTTTTAAAAATTTAGCCAAAGGTTGTGGACCATACAGTCATTTTTTTTGATAAAACTTTCAGGGGTTTGATTTTTTGGGTTTTTTATTCTCGAAAGGTTGTTTTATGTTGGCTTCCACATGTACACTGTGTGTTGTGTGTTTTGTGCGTGCGTGCCGTGGTGCTTGCGTTTGTTTGGGGGTGTGACAGCGTGCTTGCATGCGTGTGTGCGCGCGTATGTTTTAACTTGTGTATTGAGGAAAAAAAAAAGTTAATATCTATGCAAGTAAAGACTAGATCACTCAGCCCATGTTCTTTGTCTGTCTGTTGTCTGTCTTCTTCTTCCTTTTTCCCTCCTTTTTAAAAAACGCTATAAACCAAAACCCAGCAAACATTCACACAAATGTAAAAACTAAAAGAAGGGAATGTCATAAAAATTAAAAGTTAAGAACTTAACAAGATTTTCTTCCATTTCATAACAATCTTATTGCTAAATGTACACATATGCTATCTGATGTCATTTCCATTTGAAAGGATAACTAGATATCATTTATAACATCATTTTGAAGTGGTATCAGTAACTAGAAATGAAAAAAAAGGTTTTTCGTTTTGTTTGTTTTAAATCTTTACAGACCAGCCCTTCACCCAAAGTTTTCAGTTTTTCCCCATCATTTATAAAATGTATTGCTCTTCTTTGCAAATCATATTCTGAGGTATACAATTATTTATAAAAATGTATTGTTCTTCTTTACAAATATACTTCTGAGATACACAAACATTTATAAAATGTATTGCTGTTCTTTGCAAGTAATACTTCTGAGATGCACAAGCATTTGTAAAATGTATTGCTCTTCTTTGAAAATCATACTTCTTGAGATACACAATCATTTATAAAATGTATTGCTCTTCTTTGCAGATCATACTTCTGAGATTACACAATCATTTATAAAATGAATTGCTCTTCTTTGCAAATCATACTTCTGAGATGCACAAGCATTTATAAAATGTATTGCTCTTCTTTGCAAATCATACTTCTGAGATACACAAGCAAGCACTTTGACACATATAAATTTGCAAACCAAAAAAGCGTTTGAGTATACGTAATTCAGAAACACAGGCTGAAACCCCACTGTGTTCACAATTCATACGGTCACAGCTAGCATCTCTACAAGTTGCTATTACATAACAACATTTCAAATTCTTTTTGCTGTGGCAAAGGTTTCAGTGTATCAAATATATTCCACCCTTAAAAAGCATGAAACGGAGGAGTTTGTGATTATGTTGATAGGTTCACAGGAATATGAGACCATTTCAACCTCTTTCGGGGAAGTTCTCTCATCAGAGAAAAAGAAAACACTTCAGTGTTGAAAACCCCATTTTGGGGGATGAGAAGCTCTGTGGTGTGATCTTGCTTCTGCTGTGAAGCAAGTGTGGAAATGAATTTTTTTTTTTTTTTTTTTTGCTACTGAGTTCATAACATCACAGTGAACAAATTTAGTTTGAAAGTGAGGTGACTCAGGCGTAAATTGATACAAATTTTTTAAAGGAATGTAAAGTGAATCTGCCAGATAACAGGGGCAAACAAATCACAAGACAAAACACGACGCCTTTCGACCTCTTAGGTCTTCTTCAGGCAAGATTTTATAAACAACATTCTGGACAAGGAAAACGAAGAGCGAGCTATCACTTATCTTCTCAATTCCGGCCTCGTTTTCATTCAGTGCCCATCTTGCGCTGAATTTGAGAAGGTAAATGATAAGTGAAAGGCAACGGTTCATATTTTCCAAGAATTATATATGATTTGGACCTGAAACAGTAAGTTATTATTTAGCATTCAGTTCAGTGAATGACTGAAATTGTATGACATAACCAGAGGATGGAGTTTTTCTGTCCAATTCCTGGAAAATGTTGCTAGAGCAAGTTTGTTTGTAGTTGGTATCTTTGTTTTTTTGGAACTGGTAGCTTAGCTCGGTAAGTAACCTTGTTCCTCTTTTTTTTTTTTTCTTTTAATGTACTGATTTTTTCCTTTGTAGTGGTGGGGGATGTTGTTTTTGTGACGTGCATGGAAGGAGTGCCAGTATCGTGAGCAGCAGATTCTTTATCCCTCTCTGTCGTAGGGTTCTTTTTGTCTTTTTCTTCTGGCGCTTCTTGCTCCCTTTGCCACATTCTGTAGTTCTTATCATGGTTTTCATGTGTTGGAGCTCGACTCATGTAGACAGACTTGCTTCTGAAACGCAGGCATGGATACCGGTCTTACAAAAACATTGGCTCTTCCCGCTCCTCTGTATCAGTGTGGCCGTCTGTCTCGCTGTGTTTGTCTCTGCTCCTCTCTCTCTCTCTCTCTCTCTGTTGGGTTCCAGTTCGTATGAATGGGTTTGTTTTTTTCACACTGAAATTTGAAATGATGCACCGTAAAACTGTGAAAAGTGAATCGGTGCAGAAGAATATTGGGTTTCAAAACAAACACATAATTTCTTGCAGTGGCATGCGCTACTGTCGTAGGCTGCTTTTGGTTAGAACTGCATAGACGGAAATATCAAAAGAGCATGAAAATTTTTTTTTTAAGAAAAAAAATGTCATGTAATTTGTTTGTCTCTGTTGTTTGGTGGACTCACTAATAATTCTTTTAAAAATTTTGTTTCAGTTTTGGCCTGTGGTCACCTCACTTTGAAAGCAAAGGAGTATACTTTTCACACGTCGATAGGGAAGTGTGTATTCAGCTAGTTGATTACATGGATCTGCGAAATAGTGGAAAGTGGTTTCCAGCACTTGCACCGTGTAATATTTATGCATTTGTGAATACTTGATTTCAAAATTAATTTTCTTATTTATTTATTTATTTATTTATTTTTTTATAAAGAAATGACGGTTGTTTGAGTGTGAACAACTCTTCATTTGTTTTGATATGAAACCCTAATGTCTTTCCCTTGGTCACGCACTTGCGTGCATGCATGCACACCACACACGTCTAATATCACTCAAAGTGAACAGACATTAAACAGAAGTACGAACGAACGAATGATGCACACACACGCGCATGCGCGCGTGCACACAGACACACAGACACACAGACACACACACACACACACACACACAACACACACACACACACACACACAAGCAGTACTCAATGTGCACAAATTTTGTGTGTGTGTGTGTGTGTGTGTGTGTGTGTTTAGTGATTCAGGTATCTGCTTAACGCTCATGTGCATTTACTAAGACAGCCCCCTACATGCATACTCACAGCTTCAACACGGATTTGTTGAAACCATCGGGTACACACTTGCACACACACGCACATAGACACACATGCAAGACTCTCTCTCTTTTGCCTTTTTTTTTTTTTTTTGTGTACTGTGTAAGAAATTAGTTTTGACAAGATGACAAATGGCCCTTGTGGTCGGCTGGGCTCAGAACACAAATCTCTTTTTTTGGAACTGGTAGCTTCTCTCCGTCTATCTGGTTCATGGGAGTGAACAGTGCTAAACTGTGCGCGGTCGTAGCATTGCACATTATCTCCCTTGGTAGGATGTACTCTTATCTTTTTTTTTTTCCTGTTGTGTGAAGAATTGGGTTTGACGAAGTGACAGCTCTGATAAAGCCCTTCACGGTTGGCAGGGTTCTAAACAGCATGAATCTGTCTCTCTGTCTGTCTGTCTCTGTGTCTGTCTGTTTGTCTCTCTCTGCCTCTCACTCCGCTCTCTCTCTCTGTCTCGCTCTCTCTTTCTGTCTCTGTCTCACTCTCTCTCTGCCTCTGTCTCTCACTCTGTCTCACTCTCTCTGTCTCTGTCTCTCACTCTCTGTCTCTGTCTCTCACTCTGTCTCTGTCTCTCTGTCTCTCACTCTCTGTCTCTGTCTCACTCTCTGTCTCTGTCTCTCATTCTCTCTCTCTGTCTCTGTCTCTCAATCTGTCTCTCTGTCTCTCACTCTGTCTCTGTCTCTCACTTTCTGTCTCTGTCTGTCTGTCTGTCTGTCTGTCTCTCTGTGCCAGCCCGTCGCCATCCCCATGCCTCCGTTGTCTTGTTAAAGAGAGAGAACAATGCTCTACTCTGAGTGATAGCAATTATACATGATTTGTGTCTTGGCCTGTTTTCGTGTTCTCTCTCTCTCTCTCTCTCTCTCTCTCTCTCTCTCTCTCTCTCTCTCTCTCCTGTGTGCCAGCCCGTGGCCAGCCCCCATACCTCCGTTGTTCTTGTTAAAGAGAGAGAACAATGCTCTACTCTGAGTGATAGCAATTATACATGATTTGTGTCTTGGCCTGTTTTCGTGTTCTCTCTCTCTCTCTCTCTCTCTCTCTCTCTCTCTCTCTCTTCTCTCTCTCTCTGTGTGTGCCAGCCCGTGGCCAGCCCCCATACCTCCGTTTGTCTTGTTAAAGAGAGAGAACAATGCTCTACTCTGAGTGATAGCAATTATACATGATTTGTGTCTTGGCCTGTTTTCGTGTTCTCTCTCTCTCTCTCTCTCTCTCTCCTCTCTCTCTCTCTCTCTCTCTCTCTCTCTCCTCTCTGTGTGTGCCAGCCCGTGGCCAGCCCCCATACCTCCGTTGTCTTGTTAAAGAGAGAGAACAATGCTCTACTCTGAGTGATAGCAATTATACATGATTTGTGTCTTGGCCTGTTTTTCGTGTTCTCTCTCTCTCTCTCTCTCTCTCTCTCTCTCTCTCTCTCTCTCTCTCTCTCTCTCTATGTGCCAGCCCGTGGCCAGCCCCCATACCTCCGTTGTCTTGTTAAAGAGAGAGAACAATGCTCTACTCTGAGTGATAGTAATACATGATTTGTGTCTTGGCCTGTTTTCGTGTTCTCTCTCTCTCTCTCTCTCTCTCTCTCCTCTCTCTCTCTCTCCTCTCTCTCTCTCCTCTCTCTGTGCCAGCCCGTGGCCAGCCCCCATACATCCGTTGTCTTGTTAAAGAGAGAGAACAATGCTCTACTCTGAGTGATAGCAATACATGATTTGTGTCTTGGCCCGTTTTTCGTGTTCTCTCTCTATCTCTCTCTCTCTCTCATCTCTCTTCTCTCTCTCTCCTCTCTCTCTCTCTCTCTGTGCCCGCCCGTGGCCAGCACCCATACCTCCGTTGTCTTGTTAAAGAGAGAGAACAATGCTCTACTCTGAGTGATAGTAATACATGATTTGTGTCTTGGCCTGTTTTCGTGTTCTCTCTCTCTCTCTCTCTCTCTCTCTCTCTCTCTCTCTGTGCCTGTCTGTCTCTCTCTGTGTCTTTGTGTGACTGTCTCTGTCTCTGCCCCCCCCCCTCCCCCCACCTCAACGCGGTGACAGTCCTGATGTGGCCGTTTGCGGTCCGCTGGGCTATCAGCAACATTACCTTACCTGTTACCCCCTCCCCCCGCTCCCCCATCGTTCTCTCTCTCTCTCTCTCTCTCTCTCTCTCTCTCTCTCTCTTTTAAGCCTTACATTACCACACCACGCCTCACCTCTCCTCATCCCCACATTTTCTGTCAATGTCTGTCTGCCCCCCCCCCCCCCCCCCCCCCCACTCTCTCTCTCTCTCTCTCTCTCTCTCGTTCTTTGTCTCTCTCTCACTGTCTCAAAGGGAGAAATATATAGCTGAAGCCATGTATGTGAGGACAAAAAAGACCATTGCACATTGCATCGATTGATTTCGGGATGATCCAACATGTGTGAGTGGGGTGGGAGGTGGGAACGAAGGGGGAGGGGGGAAGAAACGAAGAGGAGAGGCGAAAGGGAAGGGAGAGGAAGAGTGTAGGGGTCGGGGTGGGAGAGAAAGGACCGTGGAGACGTGCGTTCGAGTGAGAGCGTGTTCATATGAAATTCCAGCTTTTTGGTATCGGTGAATACGATTGTTATCCTTGTCTGTTGGGCTCAAGTGCTGAACGAACGATGAAAAGTGTCGGCGTGTCCGTCAAAGGGAGAGAAGTGTTGAAGCACGAGTGGTCATAGCGGCATATATTATCTCCCTTAGTCTGTCTCGTCCATCTCTTCCCTATCCCTCCCCAGTCCTCTCTCTCTCTCTCTCTCTCTCTCTCTCTCTCTCTCTCCTCTCTCTCTCTCTCTCTCTCTCCTCCTTCTGTGTGTGTGTGTGTGTGTGTGTGTGTGTGTGTGTGTGTGTGTGTGTGTGTGTGGTTTGTATACATACCATAAAGTCTTACAAGTAATTTGACTTAGGATATTTTGTGATCCTCTGTATATATGCTAGCTACCATTTTTGTTTGCTAAAACACAGAAATGCGATATTGTGTTAAAACACAGAAATGGGATATTGTGTGATAGTGACATTTTCATTAGGGAGCTTTTATTTTCTCTTCCAGGGGTTCATTTTCTGAAGGGGCAGATTGTTACTTTGATAATGTGACGCATGGCTCACATCATGTCTGTAGCTGAAATCGATGCATTGTCTTGATTCTGGTGAAACCTGTAACATAAGTTGAAGTGCGTGCGTGTATGTGCGTGTGTGTGTGTGCGTGCATGTATGTGCGTGCGTGTGTGTGCGTGTGTGTGTGTGTGTGTGTGTGTAAATGAAGTATACTTGCTTGACTGAATTATTGAGAAAGTTGCATCTTTGTGTCTTTTCATTTTCATTATTCAATGTGAACAGAAATCTTTTGCTAGTTAGATATTTTTGTGACATGAAAATAACATAAGTTATTTTAGAATGCTGTGTTCCGGGATGACAGTGCAAAGTTATGCGCATACATGAGTTAGACAATGCTGCAAAATTTCAACCATTGTGTTTGCAAAAGAGAATTGCTGTGTTTGAATTGAAATGTTTGTGACATAGGATTGATTTGATGCTGTGGAGAAATCTTGAAAGCGTTGGATCGTATTTTTTTTTAGAATGTCTATGGAATATGATTTCCACTTTTGGATTCCCATTTTTGCCACTCCATGAAAGTGACAGAAACACAGCATCAAAATACACTTTTGCTTAATTAAACATTAAAGTTTTTTTGTTTGTTTTGTTTTTGGCTTGTTTTTTCAAACAGCTTTCTTGTTTTCACTGCAACCAATGGATGCTGTTGGTAAAAAGTCCTTTTGTAATCAGATGGTTGCCACTTCACAGCAACTAGAGGATTTCAAATTTAAGAATGGAAAAAGAGAGGGGTGTGGGTAGGGGGTGAGGTGGGGGTGGGAGGTGAAGGAAAAACCCAGTGCAAATCAAACCACTTTCCAGTCCATGCCTCTACTTAATGAGGACGTTTGCAAGCAAAGCTACGCCATTTCTTTGGTTTTACATTTGAATGATATGTGTGTTTCTGTCTGTGGAAGACCCCAGGATCGAAGTCAGTTGCTTTTGTAATTAACATCTGTTTGTTCCATAGTACCACTTGCTTGGTTGTTTAGTAAACCCTTCCCCTTCCCCTCCCCCACTTTTTTTTTGTTTTTTTGTTCAGTTCCTTCAATTCCAGTTGCAGTTTACTGGTTGTCAACATCACCCACCTACAAAAAAAAGGGGGGTTGGAAGAAGTGTGTGGTTTTGTTTTCCCTTGGTTGAAAGTTTGTGCTTAGGCTGTTGGTGAATAGCTGAGGTCTTCTTGACGTATTTAGGCTGTCGGTGAATCGCTGAGGTCTTCTTGCCAGAGGGGGTGATTTGGTTAGAAAAGCATGACTGGAAGATATGATGAAGCATGTGAATACATCGTGATGCCATTTCATTGTCCATGGTCTTTTTTCTCTGCAGGGAGGAGAGGAGCGATGGCGAAGGGGCCAGTGCTCCAATGAAGACAGCAACCTCAGCGTTGTTGACCACGGCGCCGAGGGGGAGGACTCCAACACTGGTGGGTCTCCTTTCCAGTCCTTTCTTCCCTCTGGTTCCCTGTGTGTATGTAGTTGTCTGTGTGCTGGACACTGTCCTTTCTTCCCTCTGGTTACCTGTGTGTATGTAGTTGTCTGTGTGCTGGACATGGACACTGTCCTTTCTTCCCTCTGGTTCCCTGTGTGTATGTAGTTGTCTGTGTGCTGGACACTGTCCTTTCTTCCCTCTGGTTCCCTGTGTGTATGTAGTTGTCTGTGTGCTGGACACTGTCCTTTCTTCCCTCTGGTTCCCTGTGTGTATGTAGTTGTCTGTGTGCTGGACATGGACACTGTCCTTTCTTCCCTCTGGTTCCCTGTGTGTATGTAGTTGTCTGTGTGCTGGACACTGTCCTTTCTTCCCTCTGGTTCCCTGTGTGTATGTAGTTGTCTGTGTGCTGGACATGGACACTGTCCTTTCTTCCCTCTGGTTCCCGGTGTGTATGTAGTTGTCTGTGTGCTGGACACTGTCCTTTCTTCCCTCTGGTTCCCGGTGTGTATGTAGTTGTCTGTGTGCTGGACACTGTCCTTTCTTCCCTCTGGCTCCGTGTGTGTATGCAGTTGTCTGTGTGCTGGGAACTGCAGCTGAGCGTTTCTCTTGCCGTCCTGTCTTCTGATTTTGTATACATGCATGGAGTAGCAGAACTGTTGTCACTGTCCTTCTTGTAGCGAAATGTTTTATTTCTGTGAAAAGTCATTGATTATAGTGATGGTAATAATGATGATAATGTTCATGATGTAATTAAAAGAACAATGATATTAATGGGACATTACAATTTGTGTTTTCGTTACTTCATAAAGCACTTTACCTCATGAGCAGTTGGATGTAGGTTCACACACCAGCACAAAGGCTGTGCTGTCTTGGTTCCACTTCAGCATGATTGACATGTTTCTTCCTCATTTTGCTTACAGTTTGATTGAAGACACTGTGTAGTACATCATGCCACAGTGTAGTATATATATATATATATATATATATTTATATATATATATATATATATATATATATATCCGGCCCTTTAGTAGTGACACAGTACATCACAGCCAGTTGGAACACAGCATGGAGAAGTGCTCTCCAGCACAGGAAACAAACGTTGCGCAAAACGATGAATGGAGGCTGCCATGCCTGTAGACAGAAGGGTTAATTATCATGATTTTTTTTTTTTTAAATTGGCCATATCACAGGCACAGAGCTCTGCGGGATGTAGGTAGAATCCTCGCAGTACAAAAATGCCAACAGGCGCCCGAAATCCTACATATTGTCTCAGATCCTCTGGCATAGGTATGGCATGTAACTGAACAGTAAGTTTCATGTGTGATTAGGTAACTTGGGTCCTTCACCTTGTGACATGATTCAGTGGCAACGGGTTGGTTTCATTGAATTTCTTAAGAGTTTTCAGTCCTAATACATGTGATTGCTATGACACTGAAATGAAATATATATATATATATGTGTACCATATGAATTCAGACCTTTAACTAAAGGTCAAATGCCGGGGATATGAGAAGGGAATGGAGGTGTGGGGCGGGGATTTGAACATAAAATGGCGCACATTGCAGAAATTTGTACACATTTCATGTCTGCACTTGTCTTTGATTCGATGTGTTGTTGAAGTCTGAAAACTTTTCAGTTGTTTCCAACCTTTCTAAAATCATGATTCAGCCATTTTAGAAGAAAAAATTGTGCTAAAAAAAGAATGATGATAGACGAAAATGTTTTTTTCTGCAGTGGCTTCTGTTGTTGAAATGACATAGTAAGTGCCAGACCGTGACAGTAGAGAGCTGGCAAAAATGGCTGAAATCTGCAGGTTCAGGTGCCCTTCACCTTGCCTTGGGGGGGGGGGGGGGGGGGGGGGGGGGGGGGGGGGGGGGGGGGTGCTCATTTTTCACCCATTTTTTCGCCACTTCCTGTTCTCAGGCCTAGTTATAGTGCCTGTGCAGCTTGTGTTGTGTTCCTGATGTGCTGTAGATTGTGTGATTCAAATCAAAAGCATCTAACAAAGTACAGTTTTCTCCATTATTTTGATACTAGTTCACACAAGACATTAGATACAAAGAAATAAAGTAACAAGTAATTAATTGCAGGGAGGAGGAGTTGTGTATGACTTCTTAAAGTGAGTGTTTGTGTGTGTGTGTGTGTGTGTGTGTGTGTGTGTGTGTCTGTGTCTGTGTGCGCGTTGCGCACGTGCGTGTGCATGCATGTGTGCGTGTGTGCATACATGTGTCACTCTGTGTGTGTGTGTGTGTGTGTGTGTGTGTGTGTGTGTGTGTGTGTTAGTGAATTGTGCATGCATAATTTGCACCAAATAGTTTTGTTTGTTTGCCTCCCAAAGTGTATTCATGAGTGTTTTGTGGTGGTTGTTCATTGTGTCTGTGCGCTCTATGGAGTTTGATGTACACTTACATTTGTCAGGGTATTTGTTGCTGTGGTACCTGTGTTACTGGCTTGTTCATGAAGGACAGCAACAAAGAAACAAACAGACAGTGGAAGATCCTACACATTCTGACTTTTCTTCTGTACCCACTTGTCTTTGTGTGCTCACGCACGCACGCACGCACGCACGCACCACACACACACACACACACACCACACACACACCACACACACACATGTGCGTGCACCACAGGTGTATGTACACATTTGTGTGTGTGTGCCTGGTGTGCGTGTGTGCGCGCGCTTGCGCGTGCGTGCATGCGTGTGGGCATGATTGAAGAATAGGTGTTTAACTGTTCATCCGTTCTGTGTACCTGTTTGTCTTGGTCCCTGTTTGTGTTAATCTCTCAGTTCTCTCTTTTTCTTCCCCATTCTTTAATCTGTTGGTCTGTCTGTCAGTCTGTCTGTCTGTCTCCCTCCCCTTCCCTCCCTCCCTCTTTTTGTCTCTCTCATCACCCTCCTCTCATCCTCACACCCTCGGAAAGTGTTGTGTGTGTGTGTGTGTGTGTGTGTGTGTGTGTGTGTGTGTGTTTTGTAAACCCACTCGCCCACCTGTAAACCCAGTTTGTTTTTTGCAAGGATCCCAATATATTTTTTACTGGGGGATGGGGGGGGGGGGGGGGGGGGGGTGTTTAGAAATAGAGTTCATTTCCATTTTACAAATGACAAAAAAAAAAAAAAAAAAGAAGTCCTAACAGTTTGTCACAGAACAGTTTAGTTTGGCTTAGTAAACAAAGGGTTATATGGCCTGAATTGCGTATTATGCATCCCTTCCACAAATTAGAAAGATCTTAAAAATGCGTTTGAAACTTTGACAAACCCATTTGGGGGTCGTGAATGATTGTGTGTGTGTGTGTGTGGTGTGTGTGTGTGTGTGTGTGTGTGTGTGCGCGCGCGCCTGCCTGCCTGCCTGCCTGCCTGTCTTTGTGAAACTGCAAGCGCTTGATCCGTATAGAATGTTCCCATAATTTCCCGCTTCCATTTGCCAGGATTTGTACAGGAGGACAAGAATAGCATCAAACAATAACATCCTGCCTTCGTGATTGTTGTCTTTTTGAAAGCTTCAAAGACGTGTGTGTGTGTGTGTGTGTGTGTGTGTGTGTGTGTGTGTGTGTGTTGTGTATTGACCTGGGGGTGTTGTGGGAATATTGAGGGACCCTGTGTATTGACCCGGGGGTGTGGAGAGTACGAGGGAAGTCATTTGGGTGTGGCTGTGTGAGCAGGAGAGCTGGAAGTAGCTGGGTGCTAGGAGAGAGAGGGGGGGGGGGGAGGAAGAGAGAGAGGGGGCAGGGAGGGAGAGAGAGAGAGAGAGAGAGAGAAGGAAGATTCATGTCATAACAAAGAAGACATCTTTTCAGCCAGTAATTTTGAAATGTTCACAGAATTTTTTCATGGCACCACTCATGCAATGCGCATACATCACATTGCATGCATGTATGTGTGCATGCAAAACACACACACACACACACACACACACACACGCACGCACGCACGCACACACACACACACACACACACACACACACACCACACAC
>JAMYXO010004286.1:0-17771 GCA_033310375.1 Conus canariensis | reverse complement strand
CACTGGCAAGGGCTGAGGGGGGGGGGGGGGGGTGTGTGGAGGAAAGGGGGAAAAAGACCCATGTCTTTCTCTGTTCGGTAGTTCACGGGGTCACTGGCAATAAAAGAGGGGGGGGGGGGGGGGGGGGGGTGGGGGAAAAGTGGGGAAAGGGCCATGCTTTCTCTGTTCGGCAGTTCACTGGTCAGGCATGCAGGGAAGGGGGGGGGGGGGGGGGGGGTGGAGGAAGTGGGAAGAGGCCATGTCTTTCTCGTCTCGGTCAGTTCCTGGTCATGGCAATGAGAGGAAGGGGGGGGGGGGGGGGTTTTTTTGGTGGAGGCATGGGAAGGGCCCATGTTTTTTTCCCTTGTCTCGGTCAGTTCTTGGTCATGGCAATGCAGAGGAAGGGGGGGGGGGGGGGGGGTGTGGGGAAGTGGGAAGAGGGGCCCTGTCTTTCTCTGTCTCGGTCGTTCACTGGTCATGGCAATGCAGAGGAAGGGGGGGGGGGGGGGGTGGAGGAAGGGTGGGAAAAGAGGCCATGTCTTTCTCTGTCTGGGTTTTAATGGTCACGGGGAAAAGCAGAGGGGAAAGGGGGGGGGGGTGGAGGAAGGGGGAAGAGGCCCCATTTTTTCTCTGTCTTGGCATTTATGGTCACTGGAAAGGCAGGGAAGGGGGGGGGGGGGGTGGAGGAAGTGGGGAGGCCCTGTCTTTCTCTGTCTCGGTCTTTTCATGGTCACTGGCAATGCGGGGAAAAGGGGGTGTGTGTGGAGGAAGTGGGAAGGGCCCCATGTCTTTTTGTTCGGTCAGTTCCTGGCCGGCAATGCAGGGAAAGGGGGGGGGGGGGGTGGAGGAAGTGGGAAGAGGCCCATTCTTTCTCTGCTCGGTGTTCATGGTCATGGAAAATGAGGGGAAAGGGGGTGTGTGTGGAGGAAGTGGGGAAAAAGGCATGTCTTTCTCTGTTCGGTCAGTTCACTGGTCATGGAAAGGCAGGGGAAGGGGGGGGGGGGGGTATGGAGGAAGGGGGGAAGGGCCCATGTCTTTCTCTGTCCGGTCAGTTCACTGGCCCTGGCAATGCAGAGGAAGGGGGGGGGGGGGGGGGGGGGAAAAGGGGGAAGAGGCCCGTCTTTTTTTCTCGGTCAGTTCCTGGTCATGGCAATGAAGGGGGAAAGGGGGGGGGGGGGGGTGGAGGAAGTAAAAGGGGGGGCCCCTGTCTTTCTCTGTCTCGGTCAGTTCATGGTAAATGGCAATGAGAGGAAGGGGGGGGGGGGGTTGTGTGTGGGGGAAAGGGGAAAGAGGCCATGTTTTCTCGTCTCGGTCATTTTCATGGCCCAATGGAAATTGAAGAGGAAGGGGGGGGGGGGGGTGGAGGAAGTGGGAAGAGGCCCTGTCTTTCTCGTTCGGTCAGTTCATGGTCATGGAAATGCGAGGAGGGGGGGGGGGGGGGAGGAAGGGGAAAAAGAGGCCCTGCTTTCTCTGCCCGGTCAGTTCACTGGTCATGGCAATGGAAGGGGAGGGGGGGGGGTGTGTGTGGGGAAGGGGGAAAGAGGCCCTGTTTTTTCTCTGTCTGGGCCCCAGTTCACTGGTCACTGGAATGAAGAGGAAGGGGGGGGGGGGGGGGGGGGGGAAGTGGGAAGAGGCCATTTTTCTTTCTCTGTCTCGGTCTTTCATGGTCACGGGGAAATGCAGGGAAAGGGGGGAGGGGGGGGGGGGGGTGGGGGAAAGTGGGAAGAGGCCATGTCTTTTCTGTCTCGGTCAGTTATGGTCCATGGAAATGCAGGGAAGGGGGGGGGGGGGGGGTTTGTGTGTGGAGGATTTTGGGGAAGGGCCCATGTCTTTCTTGTCTGGGGCAGTTCATGGCCCACGGGCATAAAGAGGGGGGGGGGGGGGGGGGTGGGGGAAAAGTGGGAAGAGGCCCATGTCTTTCTCTGTCTCGGTCAGTTCATGTCACTGGCAAGAAGGGGAAAGGGGGGGGGGGGTGGGGGAAAGTGGGGAAGGCCCAGCTTTCTCTGTCTCGGTCAGTTTGGTCATGGCAATTGCAGAGGAAGGGGGGGGGGGGTGGGGGAAGTGGGAAGGGGGCCCATGTCTTTCTCGGCCCTCGGTCAGTTCATGGTCACTGGAATGCAGAGGAAAGGGGGGGGAGGGGGTGTGTGGGGGAAAGGGGGAAGGGCCCTGTTTTTTTTCTTGTTTTGGTCAGTTAAAGGTCACGGGGCAAATGAAGGGGAAAGGGGGGGGGGGGGGGGGGAGGAAGGGGGGAAGAAGGCCCCATTTTCTTTCTCTGTTCGGTCGTTATGGTCCTGGCAATGCAGGGAAGGGGGGGGGGGGGGGGGGTGGAGGGGGGGAAAAGAGGCCATGTCTTTCTCTGTCTCGGTCAGTTCATGGTCATGGCAAGCAGGGAAGGGGGGGGGGGGGGGGGGGGGCGGAAGGGGGAAAAGAGGCCTGTTTTCTCTGTCTGGGTAGTTCATGGTCCTGGCAATGAAGAGGGGGGGGGGGGGGGGTGTGGGGAATGGGAAGAGGGGCCCCTGCTTTCTCTGTCTCGGTCATTTCACTGGCCCCTGGAAATGCAGAGGAAGGGGGAGGGGGGGTGTGTGGAGGAAGTGGGAAGGGCCCATGTTTTCTCTGTCTCGGTAGTTCATGGCACGGGAAATTAAAGGGGGGGAAGGGGGGGGGGGGGGGGGGGGGGGTGTGTGGAGGAAGGGGGAAAGGGCCCCCATGTCTTTTTCTGTCTCGGGTTCACTGGCCCGGGAAATGAAGAGGAAGGGGGGGGGGGGGGTGGGTGGGGGAAGGGGGAAGAGGCCCATGTCTTTCTCTGTCTCGGTCAGTTCACTGGTCATGGCAATGCAGGGGGGAAGGGGGGGGGGGGGGGGGTGTGGAGGAAGTGGGAGGGGGCCCATGTCTTTTCTGTCTGGGTCAGTTCCTGGTCAGGGCAATGCAGGGAAGGGGGGGAGGGGGGGGGGTGTGGGGAAGGGGGAAGAGGCCCATGTCTTTCTCTGTCTCGGTCAGTTCATGGTCATGGCAATGAAAAAAAAGGGGGGGGGGGGGGGGGTGGAGGAAGTGGGAAGAGGCCCAAAATGCTTTTTTTTGTCTCGGTCGTTCATGGTCCTGGCAATGCGAGGAAGGGGGGGGGGGGGGGGGGGGGAAGTGGGAAGGGCCGTCTTTCTCTGTCTCGGTCAGTTCCTGGTCACTGGCAAGCGAGGAAGGGGGGGGGGGGTGGAGGAAGGGGGGAAGGGCCCATGTCTTTCCTGTCTGGTCAGTTCCCTGGCACGGGCAAGGAGGGGGGGGGGGGGGGGGGGTGGAGGAAAAGGGGGAAGAGGCCCCCCTTTTCTTTCTCTGTCTCGGTGTTCCTGGTCCGGAAATGCGAGGAAGGGGGGGGGGGGGGGGGGGGTGGAAAATTTGGAAAGGGGGGCCCATGTCTTTCTCTTGTCTCGGTCAGTTCACTGGTCACTGGAATGAAGAGGGGGGGGGGGGGGTGGAGGAAGTGGGAAGGGCCCGTCTTTCTCGTCCGGTCAGTTCACGGGTCACTGGCAATGAGAGGAAGGGGGGGGGGGGGGGGGTGGGAACAAAAAATGCAAAATACAGTTATGTTCCCGTTGAAAGAAACCGTCGACGTTTTTTTTTTTTTTTTTTTTTTTTTCCTGTCTAATGTACTGACTGTTTCCATGGTGTGTTTTGTCTGTCGTGTATTTTGTCTGCCTGTTTTTTGTTTGTCTGTCTCTCTTCTACTTAGTGATATAAAAACCTCTCTGTCTCTTTTCGAGTACTCTTCATTAGAACGGTAATTCTATTAAATATGTAAATAAAAGCCTGATTTTGATGTATTTTGGACGGGATTAAAATGGCCTTTCATCTAAAAATTTGATGCGAAAGTTCTAAAAAAAAAACTCTTGTTCTTGCCCTAAACTTTAAGCCTTGTTAACGTTAGCTTTTTAAACTTTAATGATTTCATCTTGTTCAAAGCGACTGCTGGTCGTATCGTTAGCTAAACAATGCGAGTTTGGGGTTTTGGGGATGTCCTCGGAAGACAATTGTTTTCATCAAAGGGCCGGGGGAAAATTGTTCTCCTTCCAGCTGTACTCTAATAAAGATGAGAAACTAAAAACCTGGCATACTTTCCTGAATAAAAAACCTGGATTAACAAGGCATCATTCATATTCCAAATTTCGGGGAAAGTCTTTTCCCCGTCAAATCAAAACTTTTTTTTCCCCGTTGATGAAACTGGTCTGCAGAAATTTTTTACTCTACCCGCATTTCAAAAACAAACAGTTACTTGGCCTTTTGTCTGGAAAGCATTTCCAATTGTCCTAAAATACGAATTTACCAAAAGTATTTGAAATAATTTTATCAGATCGCCTTGAATTAAAGCTCATGGGTCGAGCCTGTAGTCTGTCAACAATAACATATTTTGATCTGTGCAAAAAAAAAGCCTAAAAATTTGTAACCAAAAAATTGTCAACAAATAACTACTTTACCCGCCCCCATGTATAGTGGGGCAGCCTGTGGATTATTCCAAATCAGAATCGCTTATTTTGAAGTTTAAGCTCCAACGCCTGCCGGAGGGTGTGTTACGGCTTTTTAGATTCCCGGGAAAAAACATTCGAGTTTCATTTATTAAAGGATGGTCTCTGGAGCGTTGTCAATTTCCAGACCAAAACCCCCCAGGTTTTGTATCTCTCGGGCCGGTTGACCCAGGATGGTTCAAAAGGAAGCGTGGGTGTAGGCCCCGGTGACTGGGCGATTGTAATGCTCCGTAACATCTTCCTCCCCATTATTGGTCCTCATTATTGATAATCTGAATGCCAAGTGGTAATCTGATTTTGGGGGTGTTTGGGCTGAAAAGTCCCGTGGAATGGAATTGGGGATAATCGGAATGTCCAGTGGTTTTTGAATTCCAGTGGTAATCTGAATGTCCAGGGTAATTTAATGGTCCCGTGGTAAACTGAATGTCAGTGGTAATGATTGTCCAGAGGTAAACGGAATGTCCTTTTTGGTGTTTTCGAATTTTTCCGTGGTGATCTGAATGTCCAGTGGTGATTGAAGTCCCGTGGTTTCGGAAGTCCGTGGTTTTTCGGAAAGTCAGTGGCCCTATCCCCCTTTCAGTGGTGCCTCGGTTTGCTTTCGTAGTTGCCGCCCCGTGGTGAGTTGTGGAACAGTCGTCGAAATCGGCAAGGGGTTGGATTTTGGTATGCAATCGAAAGTTCTTGTCACCCTCACGCTAAAAATGAGCGGTTATTATCCCTGTAGGGGGTTAAGGAGGCTGTGTCCTGCTTTCTGGGGTCGAAATTATCCGAGGTTTGGGGGAATTTTAGCGGGCATGTCTCCCTTTGGGGGGGTTGCTGTGGGGACCCGATGGTTTTTTTTTTACTTGTGCATGCGGTGCTGAAGGGGTGGCAGGAAAAGGGGGCCCCTGGGTGGGGGGAATGGGAGAAAGGGGGGGGGGGGGCGGGGCGAATGAGCGTCATAGGGTAATTGCCACTGCGTGAACATAGAAAAACACCACACACACCAAACACCACAACGCACACGCAAAACGCACAATACACACACGCATATGCACGCACGCACGCACGCACACACACCACATGTATACAAAAGAAAATTCCCATTGTTCCTTTCCTCCGATTCATATAGCCCCAATAAACATTTCTTTATTCAAAGTGTTTTCAGTTCATCTTGAAACCCAGAACAATCAAAAAGCTCATTGAGTTCAGCTTATCCATCAGATTTCGTGTGTAAAACAAAGAAAGCTTTTTCGTTGTTGATTAATCACACAACCCAAATTGGACATCGTTTTATATATATAATTCATAGTATTTTTAAGACATATATATTATATTTATATTTATTTTATATATATATATATATTTCACAACACAAAACAGAGGTGTCGCGCAAAGAGAGCGAGAGAGAAAGGGAGGATGGGGAGGGGGGGGGGGCGGGGGGAGGGATGAGGAAAGGGGGAGTGAGAGAGGGAAGTGAATGGGGGGGGGAAAGGGGGGGGGGGGGGGGGGGTTTGGGAAAAGGGGTTGTAAAGGGAAGGGAAGGTGGGTGGGGGGCAAGGACGAAGATTCTTTTTTTTTTTTTTTTTTTTAATGATCAAAAAACAAAAAAAACCCAAAAAAACAAAAAAAAAAAAACAAAAAAAAAAACCCCAAAAAAAAAAACAAAAAAAAAACCCCCCACCCCCCCCCCCCAAAAGGAAAAAAAAAAAAAAAAAAAAAAAAAAAAAAAAGGGATGAGAGGAGGGGGGGGGTATTAAGTAAACGTTTTAAAAATTTTGTTCTTTTAAGCAAATTTTTTAAATTTTCCCAAAATGAAAAAACCCCTTAAATTTAAAAAAAAAAGATCTGCTCGGGTCCCCAAACCTTCTTAAAATTTAGTTCATGTCTTTTCTGTCGGTCTGTCGTCTGTCTGTTGTCTGCCCGGGTTCTCTTTTTCCTCTCTCTCTCTCTCTCTTCTCTCTTTTCTCTCTTCTCTCTCTCTCTCTTTTGGATTTTTTTTCTGAACTTTGGGTAAAAGGAAAGGGGGCCCTTCAATTCCTTTATTGCCCCCCAAAAAAACCAAGAAGATTTTAATAAAAATAGGCTAAAAGAAAATGGTACAGATCCTCGAAGAATTTTTTTGCTTAAAATTTAAAAAAAAAAAAAAAAAAAAAACTTTTTGGGAAAAATTTTCAAAATTTTAGAATTTTCTCCCCAAAAGGAATTATCATAGCCCCAACGGGAACACGGTCAACAATAAAATTTTTTGTGCGATCCCGGGGGTTATCCCAAAAAATTTGTGGCCCCGCTTTAATCACAGTTTTCGTTTAAAATTTGGGTTTAAACCCTTTTTTTATGCTATTTTCGGGAATCGCTGAAAAAAAAAATCAACAGAAAAAAACATTTTGAAAGAGAGGGGGTTAGTTTCCCCCAAAGGGGTTTGGATAAAAAAAAAGTACGGCCCAAAGCCCAAAATTTTGCTTTTCGACCTCTTGGGTCTTTTTCCCAGGAAAAAAAACAAAAAAAATTTAGGACAGTGAAAACAAAAAGAATGAGAAATCACTTATTTTTATTTTGGGCGCCGTTTCAAAAGGGCCCCCGGGGGAAAGAAACGAGGCCCCCCAGGAGGGGATAAAGGGAGCCGAAATAGTGAAGGGGGGGGGGGAGGGGGGCCCGGGGGGGGGGAGGGGGCATCCCCCCCCCCCAACCCCCCCTCCCACCCCCCCCTTCTCCCCCCCACCAAATTTCCCACAACCCCACACACTCTTTTCTTCACACCACACCCCGCACACACCCCCGAATCAACAGAAAATCCGTTTTTGAAAAGTCAAAAATTTGTAAAAAACCACACAACACCCCCAACACACACAACAAACACAAAACACACCACACAGGGGAAAAGGGAACATACGGGACAGTGAGAGACAGAGAGAAGCAAAAGGTTAAAAAAGGGGAAAAGTGCCCAAACGGTGTATAAAAAAAAAAAAAAACAGACAGGCGCCGGGGGGGGGGGGGGGGGGGGGGGGGGGGGGGGGGAGAAGGGGGGGGGGAGGGTCTTGAAACACATTTGAAAAGGGAAAAGGGGGCAAAGGGGAAAAGGGAAAACAGCACAACCAAAACCAAAAAAAAAAACAAAGAAAAATAAAAGCATTTTTAAATACAACAACAGCAGAAACCCAGCAGAAGTATAAACAACAACGAAAATAGCAACAAGTGCAGCAACAAAAGCCAAGAACACAACAATGAAGCAACAAAAAGGGAAAACAACAACAGCAAAAAAACAAGAAAACCCGAAAAACGGCGAAACAAGAATTACACAAGAAGAGAAACCCAACTTGGAAGGAAAGAAAACAAAAAGGGAAAAAGGGAAAAAAAAAAAAAAAAAAAACCCAAAGCAAAAAAAGAAACGAAGAAACAAAAAACACCAACCCAAGCAGAAATGAACAAGAAAGTCAAAAAACAAAAAGCAGCGGGCGCAGGCAACCCCACCCGCGCAGCTAAAACGGGGAACAACAAAAAACCAAAATTTTAATCTAAAAAATTTGACACTTGCATTGTTGTGCGGGAGAAACGCGAGGGTCTTACGACCCCTGCACACATTGCCTGTGTTTTATCTTTGGGCGTTGTTTTTTAAAATGCGACCAGGGCCCCTTTAAAGGGCCCAGCTTTTCTGTTGATTTTTAAACCCCAACAACAACAACAACAAATCATAAATCATCATCACATTTTTCATCATTTTCCTTCATACTGATTTTGTGTTGATAAAAAACGATAAAAATTTGATAAATTAATTTTTGGGTTATTGTTATTTTTTGGGTTTATTTATATAAAAAATTAATATAAAAATTGTTTGGATAAAAAACCTTAAAAAATAATAAAAAAAAGTAATAATCCCCAATTTAAATAAAAAATAAAATTAGTATTAATATGGGGAAAAGAAAAATTTTCTATCTAGCCAAGATGCAGAAGGGAATATCGGGCATATGATGAGATGAAATTTCCCATGGGGAATTAAAAAAAATCAACACAACACACCAACACCCCACAAACACCCACCCACACTACACACACACAACACACATGTTAACTAGAAGTTACAGAAACCCTTTTTTTTTTTTTTTTAAAAAAAAAAAGGCACATGCAAGCTTACATTATGGGCAGCAAAAACACACAAAAAAGGGGCTAAAAACGTTTTAAAAAGGGTCCAGAAAAATTAAAAACTTGGCGATCAAAATTACGGAATAATATTTTTCAAAAAACAAATGTTTGCTTGTATCGGGGGCCCTCCAAAACCCCACAAAAACTTTTTTAAAACTTTTAAACCCTTTTTGTCCAACCCCTAATACAGGCTTCCCCACCCCACCCCTATAAAACAGACAATAAAAAAAATTAGCTTTGAACATCAGAGCGATGCAGAAAAAAGGGCCGAGTTGCGGGTTTTAAAAACAGTCGTGGACGGCAAAGTTTGAAGTGCTTTTTAATTAATTTTTTCGCAACACGCCGCGAGAATAAATCGCGGAAAGGCGCCTGACTTCCCAAACTCGGGGGACGTGGGGCAAAAATACCGCGGCAAGCGAGCTGTCTCAGGAAAACGTCGTGAGAATGATCGCGACGGTCTTCTAACAAAAAATTGTGACCGTTTTTCCCCGGGGGAATTTTTAACCAATGGTTTCAGCTTTACAGTTTATGCCCCTTCCCTTTACGTTCTATCATAAACCTTTACCCAAAGAAAATAACATATTGACCTTGGTTTATTTTTTAAAGAGAAAGCAACCAACCCTGGGCCCCCGTCTTAAATTTCACGAATCGTGCCCCTGTTCGAAGTATGTCTTTTTTCAACTAATCAAACAACAAAAATTTAATTTTATTCGGGGATTTTTAAAAGCATTTTTCTTTCAAAAAGTTAAAAGATAGGTCTTTTTGGCTGTAAAAAAAAAAGTCCAGTCGGATTTGGGTTTTTAAGGAATTTTTTAATTTTTTAAAAAAAGGGTTTCCAAAATAGGGCCCGGAGAGAAATTTCAGTGCTGGGGAACTCCCGGGTGTTAAGGGGGGCCAGGGAGAAAAACGAGGGTCTGTTTTGATGGGGTTTTAAATAGGTAGCATTTATTTTACATATAAACCAAATTTCATTTTGATTCCCAAAACCGTTGGTGCATAGTAACCTAAGGAAAGGACCAAAATTTCAAAGCGTTTTTTTTCTTTTCCCGGGGTTTTCTACTGTTAGAATTATCCTTTTTGGGAAGATGTACTGGCCCTGCGGGAACGAGTATTCAGCGGAAGGTTGAAAAATTTGAGAAAATTCAGAGAAAAATTAAATGGTTTTTAAAACGGTTTCTTTTTAAGTTGCACAGTGGGGGAAGCCCTGTGGGGAAAAATCAAAAACACATTTGAAAAATGATTGATAAGGTTTCCGCCCAAAAACGTGGCCCCAAAAACGAATCAAAAAGACGTTTCGCCCTCTCAGGTTTTTTTAGGCAATGCACAACCCAAAGGACACGAAAATGAACGAGAAAATCACTTATTTTTCCCCCCCAAATTTCGGGCAGGTTGGGCGTTGAAAAAAAAACGGGAAAATTGTAGGGGTGCAGTCTTAGCACTTTTCATTTTCAGGGGTTTTTATTTCCCCGTTTTTTTTAAAGGCCAGATGATATTAGACACTTTTTTAAAAAACAGAACAAAACAAAAAAAAACAAAAAACAAAAAAACAAACAAAAAAAAACCACCTCCCCCACTTAATTAAAATCCATCCCCAGTATTTAAAACCCCCACATCTGATGTGGGCCAATTCATTTTTACATAAGTGAAAAAACCCTTAATTGTCCCAAAAAAACTGTTGATCTTTATTAAAAATTTTGAAACCCTGTGTTTTGCGAAATAACCATGGCAATTTTCAGAAACCATATAAACCCAAAAATAAGCCCAGTTTGACATTATCAAGTTAGTCTTCTTTTTTCCCTTTTCTGGATAATGTGAGGTCACAATGAGCTTTCAAAACAAAAGATTTTTGGGACAAAAAGGGTTTTTTCTCTGAGAAAAATTAATCCCTTGAAAATTTATTTAGTGTTCCAAGTATTCAGTTTTAAATTTTAAGGGAAAAAATTAAAATGTCCCTTGGGCACGAGGGTTTAAAGTGGGCCTTTTTTTTTAAAACTTAAATTCTGTTTTTATATATTTATTTCTCCATGTTTTGGTTTAAATTTCCCAAAAGAGGATAAATAAAAGGGGTTTTTTTAATTTTTTTCCCAGCTTTTTTCTCTTTGTCCTTCTTTTGCAAACGTTGGGGTTTAACCCTTTCAGTACCCAGAACTGTCGGGCCTTTCGAACCGAACGATATCAGTTTTTATGATGTAAACCCAATGGAAGAAAAAACGGCCCCCGGCGGGGGGGAATTTTTTTTGGGTGGTGGGAGTGGTGCATGTTCTCACCCTTTATGCGCGGGGAAAACCAATTGTTTAAAGCCCCCTTTAAAAATTAATAAAAATAAATTCTTATATAGGCTATTCCGGCTAGAGCCCAAAGTTTAAAAGCGTTTTTGTTTCAACATCTTTTCAAAAAACCGGGCTGCCCTACCGGGGTTAATGGCCGCCCGAAGAGCTGCCGCTGGCGCTTCTTTCAGTGGGTTTCCCCGTGTCATCCGTCAATGTCGTCCAAAACCCTTCACTCGTTCCTTACTTCCTTTTTTGTTTTCCCCTTTTCTAAAGCAGGGTGCATGCTAGGGTGAAAAACGTGCATCCATTCCAAGGCCAAAATGGCCCAAACTCTTCCGACAGTTGGGGGAGGGGGTTTTTTAGGGGGTTTTGCAAGTTTGTTATGCATGCTTTCACACAGGGGAACCTCGGTTAATTTTTCTCGTTCAAAGGGATTTTATGGGAAAAGGGGAGTCAGCCCCCCAAATGTTAACCCCGGGGGAAAAAATTCCCCCTGTCCCGAAACAGCCGGGGCGGAGTTCCCGAACCCGCGATCCCGGGGATCACGAGTCTGGCGCTTACCAACTAAACTTTCCCACCCCCTTTTAAACGATAGAAAATTGACCCAGAATGAAAAATTCGTTCCCCCCCCCCCCCCCCCCACACACCCACCCTTCTTGCACGCCCTCATGGAACATGGGTGTGGGAGAGAAAAATAAAAGCAAAAAGTCCCCATGAAAAGCAAGGCATAAAGGGGCCCAAGAATCAAAAAACTTTTTTTGTTTTTTAAATTTGGTAGTTTTGGACGAAATTTGATAAAAAACTTTCCCAATGATCTGCTCTGGCGTCAACCGGGCCCCGAGAGATGGGGAAACCCCTGAATTGTTGGGGTCAGAAAAATTTGACCCAAACCGCTTTTGTTTTACAAAAAACATGTAGAAAAAAAATCTGGGTTTTCCGTGTTCGAAACCCAAAAGACTTGACAAAAATTGGCTAGAGTCCCGGTTGGGGAATAACACACTTTTTTAACATTTGTGTGTTTGGGTTTAAAAACCCTAGCATTGTACCCAACCAATCCGTCCCCAATACTTTTGAAACCAATGGTGCCCGATTGTTTTTTCTAAATTATACAGAGAACCCAGCCAAATTTCCCTTTCGGTTCCCTTTTTTGCGTGTTTGAAAGAAAACAATAATTTTTTCCGAGGTAGGAGATCTATGCCAGTCTTGATCGTAAGTTTCCCTTTTTAAACAAAAAATCATAGTGGACGGGCGCTTGCGGGGTAATGCAAATTGACCCCCAAAAACTTTTCGTCATCGATTGGCGTCTATACATGTTGCTTAATTCCTTTTGAGATGAGGGTTTTTTTCCTGCAAAAATTTTTTCCCCCACTTTTTTTGGGGGGGCGGGGTTTAAAAAAAACCCTGCACCCTTTTTTTGGATTTTTGTCTCGGTGATTAGTTTTTCCCTTTTCCCAAATTTGGGTCAAAAAACGAATTTTAAATGAAGCTTTCCTGTGGTTTTTTTTAAAGAATCTGTCGCTTTGTATATAACATTTGTAAATTTTCCGCTGTTTTTTGGGCTGTAAAAACCCCCGGAATGAAGACCACCAGGAGAAGAAACTCCACGCTTTTAATACTAATGTTTGGACGTAAGATTTGGGCTTTCAAATGGTCAAAACTTCATAAAAAAATGAAGCCCGTCAGGGAGGGTCCAAAAAAGATCCCCTTTTCAAAAAACCCTCCCTCTGCAAAAACGGGGGCCTCCACTGGTCAGACTTCATACAAAATGAAGGGGGTCAGGGAGAGGTCCCAAAAAACTCCCGTGTCAACCATCGTCTGCAGACGGCGCCCCCAATTTGGGGGTCATGTTTTTAGATTACCCTCTTCAAGGGCCCCGCAAAAAAGGCCGTAAAAAAGGGCCCCAGCAGGCCCGAAAAAAGGGGACGACCCAGGATGAGTGGCGACAGACATTGGGGGAGGGGCCCCGACTCCTTCACAGAAAGGGTGGAGTGATATAGAAAAAAGGGGTGGGACCAAGCACAGTGGAGGGCCCTTGGGTGCCTATGCGTCGCAAGAAACGGGGAGCATCTAAATAAGTGAAATAAGGGAAATTTTTTTGCTGAAACAAAGTTTAAAATGTCTCATTTGGTTCTTTCAAGTGGTGTTACTTGTTTGGATTTTAATAAAGGGAAAAAAAAAGTCTCACTAGGGTTTTTTTTGGCAAAATTTCGTTTAGGACGGGTTCTTTACCCATGTTATAGGGCCCCCTTTTTTATGAAATAAGATTTTTCATTCCCTGTCTGTGAATTGTTTTGTTTTACATTGAAATTTTTAAAGAATTATTTTTTGGGAAAATGGTTTTGTCCAAATTCGTTTTTATTTTTATGCCTTTTTAAAAAGTCATTTGAATGTCAGTTGTCAGTTTTTGTAAGAAGTAAATTTTTACTGAACACAATTTTCGTGTTACTGAAAACATTTTCTGGGGAAATGATTTCTTTATAGCCCCAGATTTGGGGAAAAAAAAAGGGAAAAAAATGGGTTTGTCGAAAAATCTTGTCTTTCAGTTTTAAAAAGATTAATGCTGAAACCCGGGTTTTTTGAAAAACTCCTGGAAAACACTTTTGTTTTTTTTGGCGTTGGGAAATGAGGGGGGCGAACCCCCGTGTTTAAACTTCAAAGTGCGCAAAGCGGGCGCTTTGGGATGCCCCCCCCCCCCCCCCCCCAAAAACTTTTTGCACGAAAGCACGCGGCGCACCACCCCCCACATACTGACGCACGCACGCACGGGACCCCGGGACATACTTTCCGCAACACACCAAAACAAAGCACGGGCACACCACCAAAACACACGCACGCACGCAGCACCCCCACACGCACGCCGCACGCACGCAAAGCACGCACGCACGCCCCAAAACACACACACCAAACTCACAACCACCCCACGCCGACGCACGCACGTCACACACCAAAACACCACCACCCTCACACACGCACGCACCCCCGCACGGGGACGCACGCACCGCCCACACACAAAAACACACAAAACACACCACAACCCCCCAAAACCAAAACGGTAGGGGCAAGCGAAAAATGATGAACACAGACTCGCCCCTTTTTACACGCGGGGAGTTTAAAAAAGAAAAAATGCAAGAAGGGGAAAAAAAGAAAAGTAAAACAAACAACCCAATGAACAAAAGAACAATCTAACCATGAAAAAAGGATCCAAAAAGTACAAAGAGCAACCCCTTTTAAAAAAAATAATAGGTGAACCAAAAAGGAAAAAACAACGACAACAAAAAACAACAAAATTTTGATGTCCTTGATGATGATGCAGTGTGTGGTGTGTTGTGTTTTTGTGTGTGTGTGTTTTGTGCGCGCGCGCGCGCGCGCGCGTGGTTTGTGTGTGTGTGTGTTTGTGTGTGTGTGTGGGTATAAGCGGGGGGTGTATTCGACGCGTGCTTCTCTCTCTCTTCTCTCTCTTCTCTCTCTCTTCTCTTTTCTCTGTGGGAATGCGAGCGTGGATTTCCCCGCGGCAGTGTGCGCGCGCGCTGTCCGCGCGCTTGTCTGTATTGCGTGGTGGTGCGTTCCTAAAGGTATAAAATGGAAGTACATAAGCACGAACTTACGCTGTATTTTTTGTCCCTCACAACCCTCTTTAAAGGAGAAACCCCAACGGAAAATTTCCGGGGAAGAAAACAAAGATAAATAAATAAAAATTACTAGTCAAATCAAAGGATAGTCAATACTTTTTTGTAAATGAAAGAATGAATTCAAAAACAAAAAAATAAGTAAGTGAATAAATACATAATAAAATAAATGGATAAATAAATAAACAAATAAATAAATAAACAGAAATAAGAAAACAAAAAAATAGATAAAACAAACAAAACCGAGCCCAAACTTTTATCTTTCAGCACTAGTTTGATATAATGTTCTTAAGAAAGAAAAAAAAAAAGTTCTTAACCGTTCCTAAGAAGGGCAACAACCAATCATCTTTTTGGGGTTATCCGGGCTTTTATTATCCTCCCCATGTGCTGGCTTATCCGAGACGTTTCCCCATCTTCCTCTCCGGGGTTCCCTCCTCTTTTCCTTTTTCCATCCCCTCCTGTTCCCCCCCCCCTCTTTTGTCATTCCTCTTTCGGCCTCCGGGGAGGCGACCCAGTTTGGCCATCATGCGGTTTCTCTGCTGGTTGATAGTTTTCTCCCTTTGTAGAATCTGCCGCGCGCGCATCTCTCGCATTTTCTCGTCCAGTTCGGCTTCATGCTGAAAATGAAGGAATCAGTCAATGAATGAATGAATTACTGAATGAATTGAAAAGAAAAAAAAATGGGATTAAGTTTGAAGGATGGTTAGATAAACGACGTGGGCATGAAACGTTTTGGTAACCGACTGTCTCAGGCACTTTTACAGGAGCAGATAAGATGGCAGCGTCAGCCGGTTAGAGTCTGAAACCCAGTTGCAAAAGAAAACTAACTGTAGTATGATTTTAGAAAAAGCAAAAAAAAAAGAAGAAAATTTTCTTACAGCTAATGTTCTGTGAACAATACAAACTGTACGTACACCAAGTTGGTGGACTGCAGGTGAAATGGGATTGGACACTGAATTTTTCTATTGGGCCAGGCAGGCGCGCGCGCGCGCGCGCACACACACCACGCAACACACACACACACACACACCCCACACACACTTTTAAACACGTATTCGTCCGTTTACGTATTATGCTTTCATACGTCATTTCCTATACGTATTTATTTGTCTTTCGTTTTATGTCACAAGTCCTGAAGACGGTTTATGACCGAAACGTTTTTTTTTGTTGTTTTTTTTTTTCAAAATCTGAGCATTCTCAAAGACAGTTTGTAACTGTAATATGAAACATGACACAGAAATGTGACTGATACTCACCCAAGAAACGATTCGACATGTAGAAACCAATTTCAATACTTTCTCATACTATTTCCATTCGCATGAGAAGTAAGGATTTATTTCTTCATCCTTGGCAGTTCTTCTCAATTTTTTTGCCCCCCCCCCCCCCCCCCCCCCCCCCCCTCCACATTTCTACTTTACCCTCCATTCCTCTCCCCCATATCCTCATCTGTGTGTGTGTGTGTGGGTCGTGTGGTGTGTGGTGTGTGTGTGTGTGTGTGTGTGTGTGTGTGTGTCCGTCTCTCTCTCTCTTTTCTCTCTTCTTCTTCTCTCTCCTCCCCTCTCTCTCTCTCCCTCGGGTTTATCGCGCTCCTTCAAGTAGTCTTTTTGACGTTTCTTTTGCCCTGCCAGGAGTTCTGGTTGTTTCTCTTACTCTCTCTGTCTTGTTTTTGGGTTTTTTTTCCCGGGTCTTGCATCACCAGCGTCTTTTCGCGCAAGCCGCATGCGCCCCAAAAGATTGCCCGTCACGTCCGTCAGAGCGGGCCCTCCCATGCTCTCCTTTCTCGTTTGGGGTGGGGGGCCTGGATAAAATGGGGGGTTTTGTTACCCAAAAAAAAGAAGAAAGAAGATGATGAGGATGGATGATTAAATGGAGGAGGGGGAAAGGAGCAAGATTGAAAAACAAAATGGGAAATAAAACCCTTTCAATTTCCAAAATGTGGGTTTATTGACAATGAAAATTAAAGACGATGGGAATTTAAAAAGACGTAAAGCACTTTAAACTCTCCCAGTTTAGCTTGGAATAGCTGGTGGGGGGGGGGGGGGGGGGGGGGGGTGAGGAGCTAAAAAAAAATTTTTCAAAAACCAAACCCAATGGTCATAATGTATTTGCCCGTCATTAAAAAAGTAATTTTTTAGGCCTATTTTTTACTAAAAGGGGGGGCCCCTAAAAAAGTTTCGCTGAGATTTTCCCAAAAGAAAAAAAACCCCTTTTTGGGGCCTTTATACCCTTTAATTTAGGGCCCTGTTCGATAAAATAAAACACGGGCTTCTTCCGTGACCCAAAATTAAAACATACTAAAATGTTCAAAAAGACGCCCCACAAGTTTTGTTGGAGCGAGTGGAACACTTTTGACCAGGACAGACAGATACACAGACGACACGGGGGACAGAAAAGGCATTTCTTCTTTCCCCATTTTTAAAAGGCCCTCCCTGTTCTTAAAAAGGGAAGGGGAAAAGAAAACCAAAAAGAAGACTGAATTCGAAAGGGGAAGTCGAGGGGGGGGGTGTGAAAAAAGGGTTAGGCAAAGGAATGGGAAAAAATTCGTAATCGTGTTGTTAGAGCGTTTATTTTTTTGGCGCTCACGGGTGAATTTTTCCCTTGTGGTGGGCCTTTTTTCGGCTTTAAAATTCCTCCTCCCAGAAAAAAGGGGGGTACATGATTCGTGGGGGAAAGGTTTAAATGGGGGCCCAAAAGGGAAAGAGGAGGAAAGGGGTCTGCCTTTCCTGATGCCATGGCAAAAAGACCCGTAAAACCGTGCATTTCACCCCCCCGTGACCAGTAACCCCCTGGGATTTTGATTTAAATGATGTTTATTGAAAATTTTTTTTTTTAATGTGAAAATTTAAATAATAATAATAGTATAAAAAATTTAATGATAAGGTAAAAATAAAAATTTAAAAACAAAAAATTGATAAGGGTTGATAAAAAAATAATAATAATGTTAAAAAAACAACAATGATAATGTTAATAATAATAATAATTTTTTTTAAATTATTAAAAGGGAAAGAGCTTTTTTAAACCCCCTTCCCAAAGGTTTAGGTGTGACAATCCCCCCACTCGGTGTGCAAAAAGGGCGGTTTCCTTTGGGTTTTTGCCGATAAAGAGTTTGCCTGCCGGCGCTTGTTCAACCCGTTTCCCCGTGTTTCCGTCCTTAAATCGTTCACTCATTTTCCCTTTTATTTCCCTTCATTTTTCCTTTTCAGCAGGGTGCATGCTTGTGAACGTGTCACCCACCCCCAAGGCCCAAAAATTTGGGCCCCCTTACT